>JAAALK010000286.1:19162437-19444779 GCA_019279435.1 Zizania palustris | reverse complement strand
AGACAGCTTCTGGCAAACTTTAAGGGATCTTGTTCGGAAGGGGTTTGGAGGCCTCGCTCCAGAGGGCTTCGAAGTGAACCCTGGGACTTGGAAACAACTTCTTCACAAAGGAACAAGCTTCGATAGTGTTGGACTCGGGGCCGAAGGCTGTCGGAGGCTGACGTCATTTGGGCCCCTGTTCAAGGGAAAACTTATTCCCCCAACAGTAGCCCCTCGCTTGCAGGCCTTCAGGACGAAGGGGTGTGTGCGCCCTTGGGACAAATGACAGAAAATTACAACTTCAGGGAAAATAGGCCTTCGGAGCTTGGACCGAAGGCAGCTTCGAAAAGCGCAGGTAGTAAATGCTTGCGTCAGCTGTCAGAATGACCTCGGGGAGATCAACTGACTTCGCAACGGCTATAAAATTGACCGTTACTGTGCGCCGGGCCGCTTCGCCTTCGCTGGAGGCCCACCTGCCAGTGGGTTCGGCCCACGAACCGTCGGGATTTTTACCACCTATAAATAGGGGTTACCGCACATGGCTTCGACACGCTTCTCATTTGCTTTCTTCTCAGTGCCTTGCATCCTTTGCTCTCTTCTCCTCCTTAGCTTTGTGCGAAGCACCCCTCGCAAGCTTTAGCCCCTTCACGCCGAAGCTCCACAAAATGCCGAAGAAGGTTGCTTCGAAGGCTTTGGTCTTGGGCTCGAGCTCGAGCTCCACCCAAGCGCAGGCAGCGGCAGCTGCGGCAGCGAAGCCTGCACCGAGGCGGTTGGGGCCGAGGGACCTTTGGTCACCATCCGACAAGTTCGAGCAGACACTGGAAATGAGGGCCTCGATCTCCACAGAGGAGTCAGCCCGGAGGGCCTGCGAAGGAAGGATTGCTTCGAAGATTCAACTTAGAGTGCCGGAGAAGTCGGAGGCCATACCGAGGCCTCGGGCTGACGAAGTGGTATTGTTTGAAGCCTTCTTCGAAGCCGGCCTCAGGCTGCCAGCAGTGGGATGTTGAGCGAAGTCCTGAAGGCTTACAACCTTGATCTTCCTCAACTTTCGCCCAACGCTGTGGTGAGGCTTGCTGTGTTTGAGTGGGCCATGAGGGCCGAAGGTTGCGAGGGCCGCGCAGACGTCTTCGTCGCCCTCCACGACGCCCAACTGCCAACTGAAGCCGAGGGAGGGTGCAGACCGCGTCAAGAGGGCTTTGGAAGCGCCAACTTCTAGCTTCGGAAGGAGTACCAAGATGTCTTCCTAGCGAGGGCCGCCAACAGCAAATGGTACTCTAAGTGGGATCAAGAGTGGTTATACGCCTCCGTCGGCGTGAACTCTCCCCTTCAGAGTACCAATGCACTTATTTCTTACCGACGCGAAGGCATGGTGAAGACCAGCTCCGACACCCTTCGCTCGAGGATCTCGCTTCATTGGAGGGTGGCTGCGAAGATGAGCATGAGGGACCTCACGGAAGAGTTCATCACCCTCCGGCTCAGCCCCCTTCCGTGCTCTTGGTCGGAGGGCCTTTTCCAACCTTCGGGCCAAGGGGGCCTGAACGAGGTGGCATTTGAACGCCTCGGTAAGACTTCGAAGCTTTCCCAATTTCATACTTCACCAAAAACATTACTCTGACTTGGATCTTTATGAAGCTACACTTGAACTGAGGACTCCAGAGGAGGCCATCGCGGCGGCAGAGCGTGTTGTCAGGGCCCCGACACCGGAGGAGCAAGCCCAACGGCTTGCTTTGGTGGGGACTTGAGAGCATTGGAACAGGGTGTGGACCCTGCTCGACTTCGAGGAGGTCCAGGCTCTGCCAGACTTCACCCACCTTGTGCCTTCGACAACCGGCTCCAAGAGGAAAAGGGACGACGATGAGCCCGAAACTTCGAGGGCTCAGCTAGAGGTCCCCGCGACCGAAGCCTCTACTCCGGAGGAGGCAATGATCGCTGACCCTCAAACAGAAGCGGAGCCAACAAGTGCTCTGGCAATGGCTACCAAGGTGGTAGCGAAGACCTCGACGGTGACGGCTTCGGGCGTGGAGGTCGACGCACCAGCTTCGCAGCAAAGGGATTGGGGGGCACACATTGACCCCTCTACCTTCGAAGAAATGTCCGACGAAGGTAAACACTTCAAACATACTTCTCTTTTATATGTGGATTTTGACTTCAACTTTTTGAAGAAGATGATGTCGATACGAGGCCCACCGTTCCGAAGCCAACGGAGGTCTCTAGCAGCAGCAGCAGCAGTGACAGCAGCAGCGACAGCTCGGAGTCCGACAGCTCCTCATCCAAAGAAGACGGAGGCAACGGTCGCGACGAAGGGGACCCCCGAGGCGACGAGGACGTAGAGGTGGTGGACCGAAGCCCAGCTTTGCCGAAGCCTGTGCCAACGGTTGCGGCGGAGGAAATCGTTCGGCCTTTGCTACCGAAGGGGGTCGTGACGGAGGCGGCCTCAACAACTTCCGCGAGGGCTACGCAGCTGCGGAGGCAGGGGGCTTGGTGGCTCAACTCAGCCACTCAAACCCCATGGATCTCTTCATCAACGTGAACGAAGCCCTCATTCAGGTGAGAGAAGTCCTGCACAGCATTCGAGTTATACTTTGGTCTTTGATCAACACTTATAATTTTCTTGAATTCTTTCAGGCCTTCGCACTGAACGCAGCAGCATCAACCTCTGCGGACAGGCGGATGACACGCTTGGCGGAGGAGAAGGAGGCCCTCCGACGCGAAGTCTCGATGGAAGCCGAGAAGCAAAGGCGGGTCGAAGATTCAGCCGAGGCGGCGAGGGCCGAGGCCGACAAGGCTAGGGAAGCCTTGGCCTTGGAGACCGACAGGCTCTGAGCGGAGCTTTAAGCTGCGAAGGATGCTGAAGCCCAGCTGGCGAAGGAGAACTCTGAGCTTCGCCAAAGAGCTCAGCTACTTGAAAACTTCGTCATTGGCAACATCAGCGAAGCCACCCTAAGCCTGACCGAGGTCCTACAACAAATAGAGACTTCGGTGGCCAGTATCCAATTGGGGACCGCGTCGCATTCTTGAAGGTGGTGGCTTTGACGGCGGAGCAATCCTTGAAGGGCTTCGTCTTGATGGCCGGCCGAGTGGCGGGTCAAGGGGTGTTGCAAATGCTTCACGACGCGGGGTGCAACCACCTCGAAGCAGCAACCTCGGCGACTCCGGTGGCCTTCAGAGGCCAGCACTTGGTGACGCCTCCGGCCGGCGTCCGCGGAGCCTGGCGGTGACTTCAGGAGCCTTGGAAGGACCAAGGTTGCGAAGCAGTCCTCGAGCTTCAGAAAGCCCTCCGCCTTCACCGAGCCAGGGCGCATGCCTCGCCAGATCAGCCTTCGACGTCGGCACCTCCGCGTCCGAAGGTGTAGATCTCCTTAGGCTCCTCGTAATTCTTAGCTGTAGGCCTATAAAAACTTATCAGTTTATTAATATGAATGCAGGGGTGATTTATACCTGCCTAGGCTTAGTCTCCGAATGTTTACTTCGAAGTACTTGAGGACTCTAAAGAGCTTCGCCAATTGTGGGTGGTCCTCGAGGTATCTAGGTCCAAAGGCCCCCCTCGGTTTAAACTTCTGAGGGGGCCTAACGGCGAAGCCATCCCCGAAGTAGTCCAGGATCTACTGGCTACCATGAAGACGGAGTCCCTTCGGAGTTCTTCATCCTTAGACTTCTCTGCCTTCGACACGGCACCACCTGCCTCGCAGACTTGGAGCGACCTGCAAAGTGGAAGACGAGGTCTGCGGGCTTTGGGGCTTGGACGAACTGGACGTGGGAGAGCAGGCTCCGACGAGGCTTCGTCCAACCGAGGGGGCCTTGGCTGAAAGAAAGGCAAGCGAGGGTTGGGGCCTCGAACTCGCTTTTTCTTAGGCTTAGATACAGACTACTCGTAGTTTTGTTTTCGAAATATATTTGTAACATACTTCTCAATTATCATTCAGTGAATGAGATTTGTTGTATTTGCATACTTCGTCTGCATGCTTCACATAGTTTGATGACTTCGAACGTTTTATCTTGTCACGCTCGTACTGCGCATTACATTCTCACACTTCGCATACATGCTTCCCCCCTTGCTCGTGGCAGCTAGGGACTTAGTCGTTGCTGGTGTGGGCAATAAAAATGTGAAGGGGTGCGCCTTTTTGGCGGCTTCGGATGCTTATAACACATCGGGTGAAGGCCTCTTTTGGGCTTCGAATGCGTTAATTTGGAGCGAAGCAAGGCTTCAGCGTAGCCAAATTAAGCGAAGCATGCTTCGGCATGCTTGGATTTGAATGTTGTGCGTGAGAAAGGCTCCGAAACACACTTAGATTTTAAGCGAAGCATGACTTCGAGATGCTTAATTCTTAGATTGGATCACGTCACGCGAAGCGAGGCCTCGGGGCATGTTCGGATAGCGAAGCAAGGCTTCTTGAGCTTGATCCTGTAGTGAAAAGGATATTTGGTGTGGATTCACTGAACATGTGATAGTTTAGCCACCTTCGACTCTGAATACTAAGAACGGATCTCAGTATTTTGGGATACGTTAAGCCGGTGGCCTTCGTATCCCGGACGCATCGGGCTGGTGGCCCGGAGTCCTTCTAGCCCACTGCTACGAGCCCAAACGCACTATGTAGCCTTTAGAGGGGTACTCCAGATTTTGTAAAGCGAAGCAAGGCTTTGAGTTTTAAATAAGGCGAAGCAAAGCTTCGGGTTTTTGATAAGGCGAAGCAAGGCTTCAAATTTTTGAAAGGAAACAAGGCTTCGATTTCAAAACACGAAGCATAGCTTCGGTTTTAAAACGCGAAGTGAGGCTTCAATTTTTCAATAAGATGGAGCAAAAGTTTGCATTAAAGGCGAAGTAGGGCTTCGGCTTTAAGGCGAAGCAAAGCTTCGATTTTGAGCGAAGCAGGGCTTTGATTTTATACTAAAGTAATTGTAAAATTGTACATCGAAGTGGTACCTTGGATTATGCACATACCTCGCAAAGTAGGTGGAAACTTGCATCGTAGCCCCTGGGGCTTTGACGGCCTTTGACACGCGAAGCGAAGCCCCTTGCTGGAGGGTGAGCTCCGAAATGAGAAGGATGGAGGAAGGTGAAGAAGACCTTCGAACTGCATCCGAAGCCCCTTGCCGGAGGGTGCGCGAAGCAAGAAAGTTTCGAAGCTCCCCCCTCAGGCGCTCTTCGAATTGCAGACAGTGGCAGAGAACTTAGCTTTTAGGACTAAGGTCCCCATGGACGGCGCCAACTGTTGTAGCAATTGTGTTAGCTACAACACATGTTTTGTATGTGTGTATATGGTGTGTAAAATGAACCTCGAAGAGTTCTCTCAGAGGGAGAAAATATTTATACTGGTTCGGACCTCCCCTAGGGGATAATAGCCCTACGTCCAGTTTGTGGTGGATTTGGCATGGTATGCCTTGGTGTGGTGTAGTGAACTCCAGGGTTTCATGGCCCTGGAGAAGCTATCCTGTTACAAGGGCTTGGCCCTGCTTTTATAGGCACGCAGGCCAAAGGAAAAGACGAAAATACCCCCTATAAGCCCTAGGCTCATAGGGGCAAAAAGAGGAAAAGGAGCTAGCTACTGTACAAAAGTGCTTTACAATAGTGCTTTACAGCTTTACAGACGTGTCAGACAATGTCACTCTTTGACAAGCTAAACGACATAGTGGGGGCAGAGGGGCCCCTGGTATGACTTCTACACTGTAGCGAGGTGCAAATATCTGCTGGGTTCGGAGTAGGGGCTGGAGCTCTTTAGGCGGAGGCTGCAAGGGAGGCTTCGAAGTACACTCCGAAGTGGGCTTCGAAGTATACTCCGAACTGAGCTCCGAACTGGGGCTCCGAACTGGGGCTCCGAACTGGGGTCTCGGAGACTTAGCTTTGAGTTGGCTGGAAAGGGTCCAGAGACTGGCTCTGAGGAGCTCCGAAGGGAGCTCGAAGGTTAACTCCGAACAGAGCCCGAAGGTTAACTCCGAACGAGGCTCGAAGGCTAACTCCAAACAAGGCCCTGAGGCTAACTCCGAACAAGGCCCGAGGCTAACTTAGAAGTTAGCCTGAGACTTAGCTTCTGGCAAACTTTAAGGGATCTTGAGGGCTTCGCTCCGGAGGGCTCCGAAGGGGTTTGGAGGCCTCGCTCCAGAGGGCTTCGAAGTGAACCCTGGGACTTGGAAACAACTTCTTCACAAAGGAATAGGCTTCGACAGTGTTGGGCTCTGGGCCGAAGGCTGTCGGAGACTGACATCATTTGGCCCATGTTCAAGGGAAAACTTATTCCCCCAACAAGAGGTATGAGACGTTCCAACTCGAGGCACTATGTGGAGAGGGACAAGTAGCACCTGCGGGTGACTTGTACCATGAGGCACAAAAGGGGGTGCGACGTTGGTCCAGTGCGCTGGCGCGCCGACGAAATCTAGAGTGTGTGTCATTGGGTTGGAGCGTTTCATGCTAAAGGTTTTGGCATGAGTTCCTGTGACTTGGATCATCTGAACACATTGTGGTGTGCAGGAATAAGTGCCTTGTGGGTACAGTGGTACACCTCTGATCACAGTCTAAATCTTTTCAAAAAGCCGAGCCCACGGTCAAGGGCGGGTTGCATGACATCCCACAGTTAGTTTATACTTGTGAAGTGTTGCATGATGATATGGCATATAAGGACTATTGAGCGAGGAGTGCCGCCAGTACTCCTCGAGTTAGAAGGTGTTGCATTATTCATGATTATTATTATGAATAAATTAAACTTTACTACATTAAATGTCGCAACATAAAAATGTACTTTTCTGCACTTTAAACCATTATCCCCCTTTGTTATTATCCTGCATTATTATTGTATTCTTGATGGCTTGTTGAGTACTTTTGTACTCATACCCGTTGAAAACCACGTTCAGAGGCTTCATATTGCGATGAGGATGGTCTGGAGTAGCGACCTAGTCAAGGACGCGAGACTGGCGGAGATGTTCATCTAAAAGCTTTCTTTTTATTAGTTTCTTTTATTTCAACACTTGTGTAATAATGTGGTATGCAAACCACGAATGATTGACGTACATACGTTGTCATGTGATGAACATCTTGTTATTATTGATATTCCTTGGAAATTCAATAATGTCCTGAATTTATTAATTCTGGGCACTACAGTGATGGTGCTACAATAGTTGATGTTTTGTTTTTCATGGAAGTCGTTCGTCTTCATGGTGTGCCAAATATAATTTTTTTTGATCATGATATAATGTTTTCAAGTCACTTCTCGAGGACATTATGGCATAAATTAGGTACAGAGCTATTGTTTTTCACAACGTGTCATCCTCAAACCAATAGTTAAACTGAAGTAGTGAACCGTACATCATCAATAATGTTAAGGGCTGTATTGAATACCAATTTGAAGATGTGTGAAGAGTGTCTACCTCACATAGAGTTCGCTTATAACTGATTATTAGACTATCACAAAGATAAGTCCATTCTAAGTGGTATATGGTTTTAACCCTCACGCTCCTATTGATTTGTTACCTTTACCATCTTATGAGAAAATGAATTTTGATACTAAAACACGTGCTGAATTTGTGTTTAAATTACATGAAACAACTAAAAATACATAGAATGTATGAATGCAAAGTATCAAATTGCTGGTAGTCAAAGTAGAAAATAAGTTATTTTTGAACTAGGTGATTTGGTATGGTTACATTTGCGCAAGTCAAAATTAATATCTCGAGATGCTAGTCCTTTTAAAGTACTTACCAAGATAAATGATAATGCATATAAGATTGAATTGCCTATAGATTATGGTGTGAGCAATATTTTTAATGCCGCTGACTTAAAACTCTACTTGGGGAGAGAAATTTACATTGAGTCGAGGACAACTTCAAATAAAGAAGGGGAGGAGGATGATGACATTGCTACTAAGGATACAACCATAATTGATTACCGAGGGCCCATGACTCTTGCTTGAGTTTTTTAACTCAATTGTTAGGTGAATTCGTTCCTCGTTACTCAAACAAGTTCTTATATGAATGGAGTACTACTAATTTCAGGTTATGATTGTATTATACTTAGGAATATTGGAGAAGAGACGTTGGATCAAATAACTGAGTAGATAGGGGGATCTAGACTGCCGACCAGGGCACTATGGAGACGACTTGTTTGGACCACTGGCCATAATGATCGGAAAGACGTCGAGTCCGACTACAAGACCAGTTGGGAGTCAGACTACCAAACTAGTCAAGAGTTAAGAACCAGTCAGGAGTTGGATTCTAGATCAATTTGAGTTAGAATCTTAATAGGTTATTCAAGTCAATTTTTAAGTTTAGGGTTTATATTAGAGTCTGTCGGGAATATGATCCCGAGTTCCCTCTCGAGTGGTTCTAACACCGACTACTCAACGGTCGGCGATCTCCAAAAGACTAGTGGCAAAGGGGCTCAAGTTCCTAAGTCCCGCATTTGGGGCGAGGCCTCCCGACCACTTGCATTCCAACAGTCGGCCTTAAAGGCCAGGCCTTCAATAATCACCATAAAGACCATCAAGTATGGCAGTTATCTCCAACATTCATAGGGATGGCAATGAGTAAATTACCAGCAGGTACTAACTGCCCATACCCATACCCGACTAGAAAAATTCAAACCCGTATCCGTGAGTGGGTATGAAATTTGTCCCATACCCATACCTGCACGGGTAATCAGGTACCCATACCCGACATGAAACCCGATCGACCTACATCGCTATGACATTGACGCTGGGAGAGAAAGGAGGTTAGGAGGCCAGCAGCGCCACATGGCTTGGCTGGAGAGGAAGGAGTCCGATGACATCATGTGGTGGCAGAGGGTCGGGAGGGGTCACTGACTCACCAACGGCGCGCGACAGGTAATGAGGGGGTAGTCACTACAATCGTCTACTACCTTCGGCCTGAAGGCCTTCGGAGGCCTGCCTTGCCGAAGCTTCGGCCCGAGGAGTAGGCTTCGGCAGGTCCTGCCGATGGCCCACTTCGGGCTATTTGGAGATAAAGTTTGAGTCTGATTCTGGCTATATTTTATCCCTAAAAAAGTGATTAGGCCGAATCCTCGCAGATTAATATTATAGATTAGAAGACTATCCCCTATAAATATAGGGGTGAGGCCGGTTCATTAAGCCCCCCCAACACAAATCAATCACAAAGCCCTAGCTTTGAACCGTACCTTTACTTTTATTTACCTTTCTACAACCTTCGTGGGTTTGCCTGGAAGCCCTCCGCTGGCCACGCCGAAACCGTGGTAAGACTTGTTACTTCACTCGTGAAGTACCCATTAATCTATGTAACAGATTGCTATCGCCTTGTTGCTTCGCTTGTGAAGTATCCGTTAATCTACGTAACAGATTGCTACCCTCGCTTCCCTACTGCAACACTTAGCAGATTCCGTCTCTAGGCCAAATTGGCACTTGATCTCTATTCTGTTGCAGGTTTTTTCATGCTCGGAGCCACTTCGCCGGAAGTGTCCGGAGCCAAGAGATTGGTTTTGGAGGCTGCTAGAACACCCTTCGGCGTAATACTGCTTCGACTACCCATGGCAGACCATCACGCTGTTGTTGGTTTGACCAAGTCCCGCGTGCGACCACGCTCCACGGCAGGCTTCGTCATGACAGGCTTCACCACATTTGTACTCTACTTCGGATGAAGTCACGCCAGTGCGTTGCGTTTGGGATATTTTGCTCTGTTAGAGACTTCGCACCGAACCCCGCTGTTCGGAGGTGATTTCACGTCGAGATCTGTTCAGACCCTGCCTTCAACCAGATCGATCCGAACGCTGAAGGCTACCTTCGGTGAGACCCTTCACACCAGACGCCGAAGGTACCCTTCGGTGGAATCCTTCGCACAGTACCCTTCGAATCAGCCTGGCTCTAGTCAGCTTGCTAGTTTATTTTTATCTAATATATTTCTTTTTGGCTAATTGGATTATTTGCTTGTGATCTAATTACCTGGCGACTCCACCCCCCTTGCCACTGTTAAGGGTAGTCAGAACGCGACGCACTGTTTTGTTATGCTTAGGCTTGTCCCTAAGTATCCGCACACTTTTGGATCATCGAACTGACCCAAGTACGGGGGCACATTTTTGTGTCAACACACTTTTTGGCGACTCCGCTGGGGAAGGCTATGCCAACATGACGGGTACATCTAAATTGGCCTCAAGCACATCTGCAATGAGTACTACATCTACGATACCGATGGATCCCATGGGAGGCGCAGATATCGACAACCACAACATCTTGACCCCTACCCTTGAAGATATTCCCACAGAAGACCGAGCAAAGATTAAGGCAAAGATGAAGGCACTCCAAGACCTCATGCTTGGGAGATACGTCAAGACACACGCAGGCTTCATCAAGCGCAATGTCAACATCCCCAACCTCGCTCGGTCCTAGGTAACACAAGTATCGCCTCGTTTATATTCTTTAGAGATTGAGAAAAAAATAGCCGCATCGGTAGACCAAGCTTTTAGCGCTTCACTAGCCAACCGTCTAGATTCGGCAGTTAGCTCTTAGGTGGAGGCGACACTTAGAAGGTTTGGCTTTATCGAGACCGTACTTCCAGCTCCGATTTCCTATTATAGCAGACCTGGCGGTAGTACCGGCAAAGCCATTATGTCTCCGGCCTCAATATCTATGGCCGAGGCCAGTCACCATGCTTACGGCCAGACTAGCACTGCCTACTATACGCCACCTCCACCTACGCCTGCGCTAATTTTTCCCACGCTGCCCGCGCCACACGCACATGTGCATAGGCCTGAACACGTCATACATCCCGAGCTAGCGCATGAGGAGGAACCCCGTGGCCGACACGCCGACATACCGCCGCATGTTGCGCCCCCGCATGAGAGACGTGCGCAGGCATTAGGCCAGGATGACATTGTGGAGTGGATCCGCGCAGTATTTAGGGAGTGCACCGACTTCGTACCTAGGGGTTGAGCTAGGGTTTACCGGAAGCCGTACCCCGACCATTTCGACACGATACCCTACCCTTACGGCTATATAGTCCCTGAATTCACCACGTTCAACGATGAGGGTAACAAGACCACACTAGAGCATGTCAGTCAGTTTTTAGAACAACGTGGAGAAGCTAGTGGGTCGGATGCTTTAAAACATAGATTGTTTTCCCTCTCGCTATCCGGCACTGCTTTCACTTGGTTTTCGGCACACCCATCGAACTCTATCCAAACATGGTTTGAATTAGAAAAAAATTCCACGACTACTTTTATACGGGTGAAACATAACTTAGGCTTTCACACTTGACATCGGTTAGACAGAAATCTAGCGAGAATATCTCTGAGTATATCAAGCGCTTTAGAGATACAAGAAACCGGTGTTTTAGTCTTAATATTTCGGAAAGGGATTTGGCAGATCTAGCTTTCAGTGGGTTGCACTTTGAAATTAAAGAGAGACTAGACAACCAACAAGTTTTAGAAGTTAGCCAAGTCTTACAATAGGCTCTGGTCTAGGAAGGCCGAGCCAAGGATAAGAAGTTTATTAAGACATTTAACTAGCTTAGGGCTGAAGTCCACGTCATGGAACACTCTGATGAAGAAGAATCAGAGGAAGAGGAGGATTCGGCTGACATGTACGTAGCTGTTGGCGTAAAAGATTACGCTAACAGGTTTCTGTAAAAGAGAAACTAACAAACGAAGTGTTTGCGAAGAGAACTGTTCTAAGCCTCCGAAAGGATAATAACTTAGAATAGTTCGGATGTGTATATTGAATAACTTGTATTCGATCCCTATTACAGGGTGAAATAGGGGGTATTTATAGGCCCAAACATTAAGGAAAAGACCTATTTACCCCTCTATTACAACCGACATAGTGGAAACTATTCGATTCCCTTAATAGGGCTAAAATGGTAAAAGACTAATCTAATGAGAAAGAAGATAAGTCTTCCATCTTAGCTGGCAGAAAAGATCTTGCAAAGCCTTAGTTCGAAGATGTACTCCGAACCAATGCCTATCTTCGTACTTCGAACTTGGTTCCGGGTATCTTCGAAGATGATCGTCTGGGAACCTTCGAATCCGCTGTCTGCCTTTATGTTACTTCGGCAATAACCCCGAAGATGAGATATTTTCCCCCAACAGTAGCCCCTCGAATACGCTCCTCCGTTTGACCTGTAACGTTAGGAGAGCAGTATACAGAAGGAAAAGATAACCAAACATAGGGGTTATTGGTTTTTATTTTATCTCCGAAATGCACAAAGATATGAGCTTCGAATCAGTCTTAAGGTAATTACTTTTCGAACTATCTTAGAACCGACTCAAGAAGTTCGAAAGTCTTTTAGACTTAGAGAAAATAGTCGTTAAGTTTCTGTTTCCAACGGAAACTGTAACAGGCGTTAATTTCGTAAAAGAAGTAACGGCAGGAATGCGAAACGACATGGATTAACGGTAAGAAAGTGAAGTCTAGGCTATAAATAGAGGGTCTAGAAGTTACCCGGTTACCTTTTCACCGCATTCTAGCAACCAAAAACTTTTTAGCCCTTTGAGTTCTTGAGCCCTAGCCTCCATTTCCTCAGAGCAATCCGACGATCACGATGGTGAAGACTAAGGGATCTGCACCTCCGTCGGCCTTGGCTCGGCAGCAGGTGGCCGCAGCAGCAGCGGCGGCAGCGTTGGCGGCAGCACCTCCGATGCCGGCGGCGACATCCATGGCGCCAGGGGGGAGAAATCCCCAAATCGCCGATGACCAAGGTCTGTGCCCGCCATCGACCAAGTATTTGGATCAATCTTTTGAGTTGGGGCCTTCTACCTGCAAGAGAGAGTCTTTGGCAATCACAGCGGGGGCAAAAATTAGCAATGGAGTTATGATCCGAAAGCCGGGCAAAGAATCGATTCCATCACCAAGACCCGGAGAGGTAGTAGTATTCGAAGCCTTCTTCGAAGCTGGCTTGGGCCTTCCTGCAGTGGACTTTCTGGCGGAGGTACTTGATCTGTTCCATGTAACTCTCCCCCAATTATCTCCGAACGCAGTAGCTAGATTAGCTATCTTCGAATGGGCGCTGAGGGCCGAAGGGTGCGAAGGAAGGGCAGAAATCTTCGCCGCACTTCATAGAGCAACTTGCCAGCCGAAGACCTTTGTAGGCTCCGGAGGTGAGAAAGTAGTAATATCCTTCGGCTCTATCAACTTTAGGCTTCGGGATGAATACGCCCTTCAGTTTCCTGCCAAGGCCATCAATGCTAGATGGTACACTGATTGGGTTCTGAGATGGTTCTATGCCGAAGTTGGAGCGAGCAGTCCTCTGGCTGGGCCCCTTAAAGAAATTCAATTCCGGAAAGAAGCCTTAGTGCAGCCCAACGAAGGCCAGCTCGAAGCTCGTCTTAACCTGCTTCAGAAAATTAGCCGAAGGTTAAGCATGCGGGACTTAGCCGAAGAATTCCTCGGACTGCAAATTCCTCCACTGATGGCCAACTAGCCTATCGTCTTCGAGGATGATTCGGAAGGCGGTCTCCGCAAGATCAACTTAACTTCGAGCCCTGCAGGTAACTTCGAAACCAACATGCATTATACATATTTACTTCGAAGAAAAGCTAATTTGATTTATTTTCTTTTTAGCTTCTTCAGCCCCTATTACTTCAGAGCAAATTGTAAGGGCTTCGGAGAAGATTTTGGGTGCCCCAACTCCGACTGAAAAAGAATGGAGAATTAAATTGGTCGGGAGTTGGGAAAGGTTTAACAGAGTATGGGGAATGTTGGAGTTAACTCCGCCCCCTCTGATGGACTGGGTGCCTTTGGAGAAAGGACCCAAGAAGAGGATGGCTGAAGCCGGAGCTTCGAGCTCCGCAAGGACTCCGGTGAAGAAGGTGGCTCGGAAGCCAAAAAATCTTGCATCTTCGAATCCTGCGCCTTCGAGCTCAAGAACCTCAATCTCCGGTTCTAAAGAAGATGAAGGTATACTATTAGTGAGATTGATTGATGAAGATGCAGCTCAACAAAATATTCACATTGAAGATACTGCAGGTATGCCGGAGCCCCAAGCTAACATTGAAGAAGTGAGAGCTCCGGATACTCAAGAGGAGCAAATCGAAGCCCCTATGGGCGAAGATGAAGTTGAAGTTCCTACAACTTCAGTTGTGGATGAAGGGAGGACTGCTCACGGAGATACTCCGACAGCAGAAATTTTAACTGTGGATTCAGATGATGACTTTACCTTCGATCCTCCGAGCAGTCCAGTGCTCGATCTCCCTCAGAATGTCGAAGGTAAACTTCGCATAATTCTTTATCATTTTCTGCAAAATTATACAATGTATAATATTTTTGCTTTTGTAGAGCCTCCTGCTGTAGAAGTACATCACGAAGACACAATTCAAAGGCCTTCGACAACTTCGGAGCCGCGTCCGGAGGTCACTCAACAGGGGCCTGGAAGGGGTAAAAGACACATAGAGCCTCTCCCTACTCAAGGATCAACTTCGTCTGAGTCGACAGATGAAAGTGAATCAACTGAGGGGGGGCCATCTTCGGAAATTCCAAGGACCTCAGGAGAACGCTCCGGAGCTTCGCCAAACAGGGAAGATCAAGAGGCTTCGGCTCTGCTCCCTCTTTTAACTCCTTTTTTGGAGCAAAGAAAAGGGCTTCGGACTTTGCTCAAACCTTTAGGTCGAGTGAGTCGGGAAGTCGGGGAGACAGAGCTGGTAGCAAAATTAAGCAGGGCGAAGAGTTCGGAGCTTAACGTTGCTTTGGAACGAGCGGCCTATCAAGTACGGAGCACCTTCGAGCCAATATCTTTAGCAAATTATATTGGGTTCGAAGTACATCTTCGAGGCAGTAACAAATTATACATGAATAATTTCTTACTTTAGTTTTTTCTTTTCTCAGCAAGCAGTCTTGGCCCGCGCTGCAACTTTATCAAGCGAGAATGAAATTGCTCAGCTTCGGGAAGAAAATGAAGCTCTTAAACGCAACTTATCTTTCTCCGAAGCTAGAGTACTTCAAATGGATAATATGATTTCAACGGAGCGTAGGGCCAGATAGGGCTTGGAGGCTGCTAATAAGGAGCTCGAAGCAGAAAGAATCGTGCTTCGGGCCGAAATTGAAAAGGTACGGTCGGAGCATGCTAGTGCTGGGTCCGAACTTGTAAGGCTCCAAGAAGAAGCTAGCCAACTCCTAAACCAAAAGAATATTTTAACTACGGAGAATGCTAGGATTTCTGGAGTTTTGGCAGAAACGACTTCGAGCAAGGATGCACTAACTGAAGAAAAGCTCAAGTCGGAGAAGGTGGCTACGGAGGTCATCGAATAGATGCTAGGTGTTCTGGAGTACTTCGGTACTACTGGATCACTTCCTTCGGATGACAACGTGACTCTGCTGCGCCGGTTAAAAAGGATCCAAGGAGCAGCGAAGCAAATGAAGACGGCATGCATTCGTTATGGAGAACTCTCCGGACAAGTGTCTGCCCTCGGACTACTTCGTTACTACGAGGATTTGGGCCGAACAATCACTCCGAGCGCAGAGGGCTCCATTACCTTCGACGACGAGCGGCTTTTGAATCCTTCCGAAGGCGTGACTGCCGCCTGACGAGCCTTTCAAACCTCATGGAGAGCCGAAGGTCGTTCTGCGATCAAGGCTTGGATCGATGAAGGCCAACGCCAGAAGCAAGTTCGGAGCCAAGCTTCGAGCAGTCAGCCTCCTCCGAACCCGCAGGTTTAGGAATTATTTAGGATTTTTTGATTATGTAAAGCTCATGCTTGTAAACATTTATCAATGAAAGTCTTGTTTGTCATATTTTTAGGCTTTGCCTCTTATGGAAGATATCGAAGTGTTAGAGCTTAACAACGAACTTCGCTCATTGTGGAACACCTTCGAACTTCTAAAAAGTTATAAGCGTCCTCGATTTCTTATTCCTCGAGATGACTCCGGCGTAATTGCGCCCGAAGTAATCAAAGACGTATTGTCTTATATTAAAGAGGAAGATAAAGAAGTTGACGCAAACACCTCGTCTTCTGAAGACACTAATTGGTCTGAAGACGAAGGTGAAGCTCGAAATAAAAGATCTGAAGATCTTAGAAGCTAGGAAAGAAGCCCCGAACGGCTTCGAACTTGGGCCGAGCTTCAACAAGAGCAGAAGGATTTTAGAGCTTCGAAGGGGAGGAAGAGAGTTAAACGTAAAGTTCTTAGAACTTCTGATGTTGGAACTAGTCGTTCCACCCCTAGCTCTCGGGACCGAAGAGGTCTCCGATTCCTTCTTGGTATAGATACCAATTTTTCATAGTGTAATCTGTAAACACATTTATTTCAATAATGAATGCCGATTTAAAATTGTCTCCATATTTACTAGCCCCTCTTTGGGTATAAGCAACTTCGAAATGTATTCAAAGATGGTTATGCGCAAAGAAAAAACTTCGGAGTATAATTTTTTGGGGGTTCGGAGCCCCTCTTTCATTTAAAGATCTTTTGAAATCTTATGAAATGTCTTCGACTTTTTGCAGTCAGAAGAATGGTAACTTAGTACCTTTGTTTTACGAAAGAAATCAATTGAGATAACTTTCAGGACACTTTAGTGTCTAAGAAATTTGTCACTTTGGACTATGTTAACAGACATTCGAAGCTCATGGCTCAAATGCTGTTTTGCTTTAGCCACCTTCGGCTTGTCTTTGCGATCTCTGACGAACCAATGGTTCGGAGTTTGCAATGGTCTCTTTGGACTCTTTTTACGGATGTCTACCAGCCAATGGCTTGGACTCCGTATAATTTGGCCACCTTCGGCTCTTTTTTGCAGAAGTCTACCAGCCAATGGCTTGGACTTCGCAGATTTTGGCCACCTTCGGCTCTTTTTTGCAGAAGTCTACCAGCCAATGGCTTGGACTTCGCAGATTTTGGCCACCTTCGGCTCTTTTTACGGAAGTCTGCAAGCTGCAGCTTGGACTCCGTAGATTTTGGCCACCTTCGGCTCTTTTTACGGAAGTCTACCAGCCAATGGCTTGGACTCCGTAGAGTGTGGTTTTGGGCTCTTTTACGGATGCCTACAAGCCGGTGGCCTGGGCTCCGGATTATGTCAGCCCCCACGTCGGAGGCTTCGAACTTTATGTGATCGAAGTCCGAAAATACAACCCAGCTTAATGACACTTCCCTCTCGGTCGACCCCGCGGTTCCAGTGCGTCCACTCGGAAGCTGGAAGTCTATGAGGGGAAGGCAACTATCAGGGTCATATGCTTTATTAATTTAGAGGTGATTACAAGCGAATTACAAGGAGCCCTTATGCGAAGTATCGCTTTAGGTGCTCCGCATGCCAAGTATGCGCTAACTCTTCACCTTCTAAATTAGCTAATTTAAATGAACCAGGACGCCCTGAGCGGACAATTAGATATGGACCTTCCCATTTATTGCCTAACTTCCCTGGTGCTATAATGCTTCGTAGAACAAGATGACCCGACCTTAACTCATTGAGCTTAACCTTCGGGTCATACCAAGTCTCCGTCTGCTGATGATACTTTGATAAATTAGCTACAGCCCGAAGTCTTGTTTCTTCTGACAAATCTAATGAAGCTTGTCTTTCTTCTTCAATGTCCGGTTCGGTGCTACGAAATGATCCCCCTTTGAGCTCTGTTGGAGTCATAGCTTCGTCTCCGAATAGTAGTCTGAACGGAGTAAAACCTGTGGACCTTGTTTGCGTAGTCCGAATGGACCATAGAATCTTCGGAAGTTCTTCGGTCCACAGTCCTTTTGCTAGTCCTACTATTCTTCGATTTAGCCCTGATAAAATATTTCCATTGGCTCGCTCTACGGCTCCATTTGACTGAGGATGCCTCACTGCAGCAAAACATAACTGAATGCCTAAGTCTTCGCAAAACTTCCTAAAGGGTTCTGC
Organism: Zizania palustris; assembly: GCA_019279435.1. Taxonomy (NCBI): domain Eukaryota; kingdom Viridiplantae; phylum Streptophyta; class Magnoliopsida; order Poales; family Poaceae; genus Zizania; species Zizania palustris. The sequence continues at coordinate 19,427,043 of JAAALK010000286.1, read as the reverse complement.
GTCGAACTGTGTTCCATTATCGACTGTGAGGTATCTAGGCACTCCGAACTGGCAAATAATGTTCTTCCAGAAGAATTTCTGTACATTGTTCGAAGTGATAGCTGTTAAGGGTTTTGCTTCCACCCACTTAGAAAAATATTCAATAGCTACCACTGCGAACTTCAGATTTCCCTTTGCTACTGGAAAGGGGCCAATTAAATCCATACCCCATCTGGCCATAGGCCATACTGGAGCAATGACTTGAAGAGTTGTTGGTGGGCGATGACTCCGTCGACCCATCCACTGGCAACCTTGACAAGTGCGGACCAAGCCCTCCGCATCAGCTGTTATTGTGGGCCAATAAAGCCCCTGGCGAAGTGTTTTCCCTGCCAGAGCTCTAGGGGCTAAATGGCTTCCACAAAGGCCTTCATGAATTTCTCGAAGAATTTCTTGGCCTTCGGCTTGAGATATACATCGGAGTAGAGGGGAACATACTCCGGCCTTGTATAATATACCGTTGATTAACTGATAGTTTCTGGCTCTAAGCTTTAATCTTGACAACTGGGGTTCTTCGGGCAAATTTGTTCCTCCTTGCAAGAGTTCTATGATCGAATCTTTCCAATCTGCACTAGGAATGCAAAGAATCTCCGCAGAGGCAATTTGTGGCACCGAAGGTATATTGAGCTCCTCATAGAAAGCTTCTTCAGGCACATCCACAGCTCCGGCTGCAGCCTTCGCTAGAATGTCCGCTTGCACGTTTTCCGCTCTTGGTATACTCCGAATGGAAATACCCTTGAAGTGTGCTTCGATTTTGCGGATTTCTTCTAAGTATTTTGCAAGCTGTGGATGTCGAACTTGAAAACTTTTGTCTACGTGCCCTGCAACTATCTGAGAATCTGTCTTTATAATTATTCTTGTAGCCCCTAGAGCACGTGCTTTCCGGAGTCCCAATAAAATTCCTTCGTACTCCGCTATATTATTGGTAGACTTAAAGTTGAGTCTTGCGGAGTACATTGCTCTTTGCCCTGACGGTGAAATCAACACTGCCCCAATGCCTGCTCCGGATGCTTGGAAAGCCCCATCGGAGTAAACAGTCCAAACTCCGTCACTTGATTTCTCCGGAGTCAAGTTCGCAGGTGGAGTCCATTCTGCTACGAAGTCTGCTAGGACTTGGGATTTGATAGCTGTCCTTGCCAAGAAAGATATGCCGAAGGGTGCTAGCTCGACTGCCCACTTTCCAATTCTTCCAGTGGAATCTTTGCTTCGGAGCATATCTCCTAAAGGATACGAAGTTGGTACAATTACATTGTGAGCCAAAAAATAATGTCTTAGCTTCCTTGAAGTCATTATCAGAGCATAAACGAACTTCTCAAGTTCGGAGTATCTTGTCTTCGCTCCTGACAATGCTTCAGATACAAAATAGATAGGATTTTGGACCAACTTCCCATTGAAATCCACTTCTCTGACAAGGACTGCGCTGACAGCTGAACCTATAGCTGCAAGATATAGGAGTAGGGTTTCGTCCGCAATAGGCACCGTGAGTGTAGCAAGATTACTGAGATAATCTTTAATATCTTCGAAGCTTCTCTGACACTCCGGTGTCCATGCAAAATCTTCGGACCCTTTCAAAGCTTTGAATATCGGCAAACTCCTTTCTGCAGACCTTGATAAAAACCTGCTAAGTGCGGCCAGACGTCCAGTCAGCTTTTGCACTTGCTTTAAATTCTCCGGAGGAGCCATTTTCTGCAGCGCAGTTATTTGAGTAGGGCTAGCTTCAATTCCCCTGCTTGAAACTAAATACCCTAACAATTTTCCAGCCTTAGCTCCGAATATACATTTTTCGGGGTTAAGACGAATCCCACATGCCCGAAGGCTATTGAATGTTTCTGCTAAGTCTAGGCTATGTTGGTGCTTTAAAGCACTCTTTATTACAATATCATCCATATAGGCCTCCACATTGCGACCTAGTTGATGACCTAGAGCCTTAGCAACTAATCTTGAAAAAGTAGCCCCGACATTTCTTAGGCCGAAGGGCATTCTTATATAGCAGAAGACTCCCGAAGGAGTTACAAAACTTGTCTTGATTTCATCTTCGCGCTTCAACCATATTTGATGATAACCAGAATACGCGTCAAGGAAGCTTAATAACTCCGAACCTGCAGTGGAGTCAACCAGTTGATCAATTCGGGGCATGGGGTAGGGGTCATGTGGGCATGCTTTATTCAAGGATGTGAAATCAATGCACATGCGCCACTTCCCGGAAGACTTCTTCCTGACGAAGACTGGGTTGGCTAACCATTCTGTGTGAGCCACTTCTCTGATAATTCCAGCCTTCAACAGTTTTTCAACTTCGTCCTTAGCTAGAGCAGCTCTCTCTGCGGACATCTTCCGAAGTCCTTGTCGAACAGGCCGGGCCTTCGGGTTTACAAGTAAACTGTGTTCAATGATATCCCGATCGACTCCGGTGATATCTTCGTCAGACCAAGCGAAGACATCCAAATTTTCTTCTACCACCTTTTCCAAGGATGTTGCAACTTCAGCAGGTAAATCTTTACCAAATTGAAAAGTGTACTCTTTACCATCTTTAACAATGACCTTCGTTGCAATCTCTCCTTCGGGACTTGGTCTCGGAAAGGACTTCTTCGAAGCTTCGGAGGAGGCTGAAAAAATTTCTTCATTATCCTGCACATTGTTTACTTGCCTCGGATCAAGAGGGGGACCATGACCATATTCCGCCCTCCGAGCAATGGCTTGATCTCCGAAGATCGTAAGGACTCCTGCTTGTGTGGGCATCTTCATGCACAAGTAATTGTGATGCGCCACAGCTCCGAACTGGTTCAACATGCCCCGTCCGAAGATGACATTATAAGCATACGGTGCATCTATCACATCAAAGATAACTTCTTCAGTCCGGGCTAATAAACCTTCTCCGAAGGTAACTTCCAGGCCTATCTGGCCAAGTGCATCAAGCGGAGGTCCTGCGAAGCCTTGCAGAGGACGAGCCGCTGGAAGGAGATGCTTCCGGGAAATGCATAACTGATCGAAGGCTTGAACAAAAATAATATCTGCCGAGCTACCTCCGTCAATTAACACCCTTCGGACTTCAGTCCCTGCAATATCAGCAGTGATAACCAATGGATCTGCGTGCGGGAACTTAATACCAGCTGCATCCTCCGCAGAGAAAGATATAGGAACATGAGACCACTCCGGCATTGCAGTTGCAGATGACGAAGTCCCAATATGACCTACTTCCCGAACGTACTCTCTTCGCTGTCTCTTGGACATGCTTCCGAGGGTACCTCCTCCGGAGATAGGGAGAACTACTCTTTTTCCTCTATCTTGCCCTTCCTCTTGCTTTGGAGGTGGCATAACATTGGCCACCGGCGGGTGCCTTGCAGCATCAAAATTTTCTATCCGCGCCACAGCCTGGACCGGCTCTGGGCGCGTTGCTGCCGGACTTCGGTCGGTACTGCCTCGACCCAAAGTTCTCTCTAAGTACTCTCCCCTTAGGGTAAGGATAGCCTTGCAAGTGTCAGTTGCATGGCTTCGATTTTCTCCATGAATGCAGCAGAAAAGGGTCTGGCCCTTGCCAGCCGTTTTCCCTGGCGGCCTCCAGCCGCTGGCCTTGTTCCCCGTAGACTGTGGAGCTCTTGGTGCAAACTTCTGTGGGGGTGCAATATTCAAGACTTCAGAGCGAGGGTGCTTTTTCCCTCTTCTCCGATCATGTTGCACTTCGAAGACTGGTTCCTGCGGCTGTGCCGAAGTTTTCACTTCTACTTTGACTTCTTGCAATACGGTCGAAGTAGCAGCAGTCCTCCGAAGCCAACCCTCTTCTGACCTCGCATACTCCTCGAAGTATGACATCAACTGTGAGACTGAGGAGATGCTCTTCCGATGCAGTTTATCCAGAAGGCCTTGATGACTGACGCCTTCCCGAGCCGCATCAACCACTGAAGATGTGGACAGCCCCCGAATTTGCGACTTCGTATGAGCGAAGCGCTTAAAGTACTGCCTCAATGTTTCTCCGGGCAGCTGTTTCACCTGGAAAAGGCTTCCTGTTGACATAGGAGGCACGAAGGTGCCTTGAAAGTTACTTATAAACTTCCTCTTCAACTGCGACCATGAATTGATTGATCCTGGCTTCAAAGACCAGAACCATCTCAACGCCACTCCTTGAAGAGCTAACGGGAAGCACTTTGCCATAGTGTCTCTAACTCCGCCGCTAGCCTCAATCGCTAGGGCATAAGAACGCACGAACTCTCCGGGATCTTCATCTCCGGCATACTTACAGAGCTTCGAAGTTTTAAACTTTGGATCAAAGTGAACCTTCTGCAGCTCAGGATGCAACGGAGATTCATTGTCGTAAGAGGCGTTCTCCGGGGCTTCGGGATAATCAAGATCGTCATCTTCGGGCACTTCTGGGATAGTTGGGATGGCTTGGGAGCGAAGCCTGTTCGCAGCTTCTTGTCGCCACCTTGCTACCTCAGCTTGAAGGTTGGCCATTTGAGTGGCCATATCCCCAAGGTTATCTTCATCTCCTCCGGAAGGACCTTCCGGGTCTTGAGAACTGGTAGGATCAGTTCGAATCGGGATGGAGGGTGGAGAAGTGACTCCGGGCTGTCGGAGTATGGAAGGGGTTGGCGGAGAGGCTTCATATGCTCGAGGGATAGAAGCCCCTTCCGGAGTTTGCGGAGGGAAAGCCGAAGACCCTCCGACTTCAACTGTGTCGAAGGGTATCTCTCCGGAGATCCGAGAAGACCTCCGAGTAGGATTGCGAGGTGCGCTCCGCTTAGGAGGCATGATGTAAGAAGTTGGTAGAGAACGAAGTTTTTCGGACTAGGTTCCCCACGGACGGCGCCAACTGTTGGCGTAAAAGATTACGCTAACAGGTTTCTGTAAAAGAGAAACTAACAAACGAAGTGTTTGCGAAGAGAACTGTTCTAAGCCTCTGAAAGGATAATAACTTAGAATAGTTCGGATGTGTATATTGAATAACTTGTATTCGATCCCTATTACAGGGTGAAATGGGGGGTATTTATAGGCCCAAACATTAAGGAAAAGACCTATTTACCCCTCTATTACAACCGACATAGTGGAAACTATTCGGTTCCCTTAATAGGGCTAAAATGGTAAAAGACTAATCTAATGAGAAAGAAGATAAGTCTTCCATCTTAGCTGGCAGAAAAGATCTTGCAAAGCCTTAGTTCGAAGATGTACTCCGAACCAATGCCTATCTTCGTACTTCGAACTTGGTTCCGGGTATCTTCGAAGATGATCGTCTGGGAACCTTCGAATCCGCTGTCTGCCTTTATGTTACTTCGGCAATAACCCCGAAGATGAGATATTTTCCCCCAACAGTAGCCAAATGGGTTTGGAACGCTAAGAGCAAACCCGTTACTTGCTCTGAGTTACGACCGTCTCCAACCAAGAATCGGCCTAGCGAAGTCAAATACTCATTTGATATAACTAAGTGTGATAAAATATTTGATTTCCTCTTGAAGAATTAGCTTCTCATGTTGCCTAAAGGCCAAGTCATCCCATCTGCTAACGAGTTAAAGAAACGCCCCTACTGTAAGTGACATGATTCACATTCACATTATACTAACAATTACAATGTTTTTCATCGATAGGTTCAATCGGCCATAGAGGAAGGACGATTGAAAATAGACTCCAGTCCAAAGATGAAGCTGGACAAAGACCCCTTTCCCGTAAACACCGCCGACATCGACGAAAAGAGGGTGCTGATTCGGCAAGAGCAGGCTGAGTCAACCAAGGGGAAAGCAGTCATTATTGGAGAATCACACACACGCACACTCGTACCAAAGAACCCTGAAGTAGGAGTATGGAAACTGAATGTAAACACGTCTCCTTTGGCTATGGCTCGCAAGAAGCCGAAGGTGACATATCAGATGCTATTGAACAAGCACCAAAGAAAGGCTAAGGAAACAGGCCCCGCACAAAAAGGCTAAGTCAACCGAAGGGGCCAAAACAGTCGGAGGGTGGCTTCGGACCACACTGGCCGAACCCTCCACACGATGGCTTCCGGCCACAATGGATGAACACTCCCTACGGTGGCTTCGGACCCCAGTGGCCGAACCCTCTGCACAACGAGTTCGGGCCTCGGTGGCCGAACTATTTGCACACCGAATTCGGACCCCAATGGCCGAACTCAGCTCCGCTCTAGACAAACCCTCCGGTAGGAGGATTCGATCCGCAATGGCTAAACATACCTCCGGCCTGGCAAGACACTTCGTTGATATGGTCCAAAGTACCGTCGACCTGGCCGAACCCCCCTCCGGGTAATAGGTTCGGCTCATAGTGGGCGAAGCCACTAGAGCCACCGATGCCTCCATCGTACAATTGGGCAGGGACCCCGTGGGCTCCATACACCTCGCTCCCCGAGCACCCTTCGCAAAATAATGTTTTTCCATTTTTCTTTCGGAGTATTATAACTGGCAGGGACAAATAGACATGGCGAAGGTAGACATCGTCCACAGGCTATCCGTGGTACCTCCGAATCGGCTCACATAGGACGAAGCCTAGGGATATTGTAACACCTTGATTTTTGTCAGGCGTTAAGAAGAAAAATAAAGTAATTAATAAGTAAATTTCAAGAAAAGGATTCACTATAAATCAAGTAAGAGGAAAGCTAAAATACAGGCCTAAAAATTTCATTTAAAAATAACAATTAGCTAGAGTATTTACAAAAAAATTCTCCTAAGCATTAAATTGCGTTCCAAGAATTTTCCGGAATTTTTGGTACCAAATAAATTCAATAAGATATAATCAACATCACTTCATCTTAAACCTCTAACACTAATTAATAAAATATATTACAATATGAATGTTGAGTGAATAAAATACATGATAAATCATTTATACTAAAAATAATATAAGGCATGAGTGTGAAAGTTGATAAGGGACTAAAACAAAATATGTAAGCATCTAGGTCAAATTATTCATCTTAGGCAATAAAATCAGTAACAATTTCCCCTTAACTATTGGCACCTTCTTTTTGAACCCTTCAACTTCAGGATGGCCAATGACCAAGGATCAGAAGCTCCACGCGATGGAGACACCTCAGGCAATCTGCCTCAGTGGGGTGCAGCTGGACATCAGCAGACTCTTGTTATCTATCATCCCACACTTGCGGAGATGATGGCAAAACAGAACCAACTGATCGCCACACTGCTTACCCAGATGCAACAACAACAAAAGCAGATGCAAGAGCAGCAGGCACAGTTGTTCCATCTCCAACAACACCAACACGAGCTCTCCCTTCAGTTAATCTACGGGGACTTCGTCAACTTTCAGAGATGGGTGAACGAAGCAATTATACCAGAAACCCGAGTGATTCCACCTCAAGCCCCAACCCCTGCCAAGCCACGAACCACCCTCGGAGGACCAAGCACAGACATCCCACCCCAAGCACCGCCAGCCGGAAGGACACCAGTACCAGCTACCGCATACAAGAGGAACAGGAACGGCAAGCCGATTGTGTGCTTCAACTGTCGCCAAGAAGGCCACTACGCCAACAAGTGCTCCTACCCCAAGCGGGCGCCATCCTCCATTCCAAACACAGAGGGACATACCCCAGTTCGCCGCCAAGAGAACCCAGATACAACCGAAGACACTCCCACTTTGATCCCAGCCAACCTAGATCCGGAGATCGCTTTGCCTATTTCTGATTTAACACCATCTCCTAATCCGGAGCACCAGTAGAACTCCGTCCCTTAGTTTTCCCGAGGTTCGCTTCGAATCTCGAGGACGAGATTCTCTGTAAGGGGGATAGGATTGTAACAGCCCCAAAATTAAAAGGAAATAAAATAAAGGAAAAATAATATTAAATGAATTTCTGAATTTTGTTAATAATAAAAATTCTAAAAGAGCCCTATTAAAGCCAAACAGAGACAAATATTCAAAATTTGGACTTGAAAATTTTATGGGATAAACTAGAGGCCAAGAAATATTTTTAAGAATTTTGACAAAATTTTAGCAACAATGCTTCAAGCCTTAATCAAATAATTGATATTCTGGAATTATTTTAATTGAAAAATGAATTTTAAATCTTAATGGGCCGAAACCCTGAATTCCCCTCCATAAGCCTTTTGGCCCGGCCCAGTCCAACCCGCCAGCCACCGACAGGTGGGACCAACCTGTCGGCGCTTGCGTCCCCTCTATCCTCCCGCCCGCACCCCGCCTGGCCCCGCATGGCAGCCTCCTACCTCGGCCCTCCTCTCCCTGACAGGCGTGGCCCGCCTGTCGTCCCTTTCTTTTTGGTTTCGCCCGCTGATAGGTGGGGGCCACCTATCGGATCCATCTTCTCCGATGGAAACTCTCTCTCCCCTTTCCTTCCCCGGTGATCACCTTCCGTTTTCCTCGCCGCCGGCCGCCCGCGTTCGCTTGATTCACCCCGGATCGCCTTCCCCGAATGCCGACGACCCCATTCCTTCTTTAACCACGCGTTTTCACGCTTATGGCAGTGCATCCGAAGCTTTTGGAAACCTCGCCGGAGGTCTCGGGAACCCCTCGGATTCCTTCCATCCAGACGCCAGCGAACCCCCTATATAAACCCCCTTTGGCCACCGCCCTCCGCCACACCGTAGCAACCCAAGCCGAGCGAGAACAGAGCGCCGCCGCCTTCTTTTCGGCCTTCGGCTCTGCTTCGCCTCCGGCGAGCCCTCGCCATCGCCTCGAACCTCCCCCGTCCTAGCCACCGCCACCGACGAGACCGCCGGAGCTCGCTCGGCATCAGCCACCCCTCCATCGGCCGTGGAGACCACCGGATCGCCGTCGCCGTCGAGCACCCGAAACCCCTCCGCCGTCTACCCTCGCCGCCGGTCACCTCCGGGCCCCCATCGTCGCCACCGAAGGTACTGTCAGGACCCCCTTCACCTCCGCATTCCATTTTTGGCCCTAGCTAGGCCCCTAGGCCCTCGCCGCCGCCGTCGTAGCCGCACCCGAGCCCACCGTTGACGGAGACGAAGGGGGGTACGCGCCCCTTACGTCGTGCCGTGCCGGATCGCACTCTGGCCGTTCGATCACGATCGTAGGGCTATGGTTAAATCCCTTCGGGATCTAATCAGGGCACTCAGATCTGATCGAAGGGGTACGGTGCCATCTTGGCTGTTGATCATAACTTAAATCCCCGGAATGATCTGGTGCGTCCACGTGTACCCCTTCGCTCCGTTTTAATCCTGACCGTCCGATTTCATTAAACCCTCCCGCCTCGCGCACGACCGCCGGATCCAGATCCAACGGCTCTGGATCAACCGGTCCCCGCGCATAGTGGCGCGGTCCACCGTGGGCCTGGCTCACCGTGGACCAGAGCCCATTTCCAGTTTAAATAAAATTCCAGAAATTAATTTAAAACTTTGAAAATCCATAACTTGCTCATTTTAACTCCAAATTTCACCATTTAAATTTTGTTAAATTCAGCAATTTAGTCTCTACACATTAATGCCATAAAAACAGTATGTTACTGTTACCCAAAATATTTTTAAATAAGTAATTGAATAAAAACCCCTTAGGGTTAAAATTAATAATACAGAAAATAAAGTAGGAAAAATCCTAAAAAGTTAAGCTTTACTGTTTTATACCAAACTTCAGAATATTAAAATATTACTTCACATAAAAACACCCATAAACATGTATGTTTATTATTTGGTGGTCTTTATCTGTTTATTGAATGTATTGTTTATTTTTCTCGTATCGAGAAGACTACGAGTTCATCGAGGAGCCGGAGTTCTATCCCGAGGTTCCACCTTCACCCTTTGCTGAGCAAGGCAAGTCATCGACCCTTCTGTGGAAACAGTTTATCATCATTGAAGCCCAGTTTTTCATAACTACCGCTATAACTCATAGGATATTATTGCATTAGTCAAATATCAAGCCCTACACTTATATTTATTAGATCCCCGTCCTTGTGTGCAAACCCAAGCCATGCTTATTGAGCCTTAACTCCTTGTCACTCTACTATAAAAATATTAGCTAGTGCCCAATGTATCGGCACAACTGCTACAGGATAAAAAGAATGAGTCGTAGATAGATGGATTCTGTTATATGAATTTCCCCATTATTCTTGTCTCTGGACTCTGTTGGAGTTGGCTATGTTATAAGTATGGTGGGTTCCGGGTGCAAGCTCGGAAACTGGTTGGTCGCACCCGGGGCACTATAAGGACCGGTCTGCGAGATCCGTTGCAAAGCACTTCTGTACCAACCACAAGTCTAATGGGTAAGTCCTAACTGGAAGTGTGGAACACTCCGGCTCTATGCACCATAGTGGAGGGGGCAAGGGGCTAGCCCTCAGGGCGCCTTGTACCGACGATGGCTCAAGGGGGGTATGGTGAGAACTCGACACGTCGAGACACGATACGAAACCCATAAGAGGGTGTTATGGAGTCGGGGAAGACCATATGGAAGGTTTTGGCACGAGTTCCCGTGAAATGGGTCATCTCGTTACACTTTGGTGTAAGTGATGAGTGCGTGCCTTGTGGGTACAGTGGTACATCTCTGATCAGAGTAATTTAATCTTTTCGAAAAGCCGAGCCCACGGTCAAGGGCGGGATGTGTGACTACTCGCAGTTAGTTTACAATTGTATGAATGGTTGAGTTAATCATGGCATGTAAGGACTATTGAGCGAGGTGGGGCTGACCGTACCCCTCGAGTTAGAAGATGATGATGCATACACATGTTTACTTTTCAGTGCTAATAAATTGATCACATTTAATGCTTTACAATTATGCTTCTTCCGCAAAACTAGCCACTATCTCCCTTGTTATTACCTTGCATTATATTTGCATTCGGTGGCTTGCTGAGTACATCTGTACTCACCCCGTTGACTTACACCATCAGAGCCCGTCTACTACGAGGAGGATGAAGGTCTGGAGTAGCGACCCAGTCAAGGCGAGACTGGAAGGAGGCGTTCATCTAGGACCCTTGATTTTATTAGTTTCTCTTCACTTTCTTTCACTTTTGTATTAATGCGGTCTACGAACCGTGAATGATTGCCCGCATTGTACGTGGTTGCTTGATGAACGTCTTGGTTTATTGATTTTCTTTGGAATTTCAATAAAGGTCCTGATTTATTAAATCGGGGCGTGACAGATATGGACGCAAAGAAGCAAAGGAAAGGGAGTCCGAAGCTATCATAGTCAAAGTAGGGTCTCAGGAAGTCCCAATCCCGAAAGCCCCCTCACCGAAGCCCGACGGAGGTAAGTCCCCTGATCCAGCCGAGGCTAGCACCGGAGCCCGGTCCGATTGGCTGAATGAGGCTAGTCCGACCGATAGGGTCCGCAGCGAGGCATCCTCCGATTACAATGCACGTGAGGCCGACCTGGGTGGCACCCCTTCGGCCAAAGGTCACAGAGACAGAACAGTGGCACCTGGAACAAAGCCACAACCATCTTGGGCACCTCCGAGCATGTCCAAATCACAAAAAAGACGCCTACAATGCCTACGAGCAAAGGATATGCGTGAGATAAAGGCCGAGGAGGAACGAGACGCCATCTTTGAAGAGATCTGCCCTCGGCCAGCTACAAGGCGAGTATGGAGGATCAAGCTGGTTGAGATAACCAACCCGACTCCTAGTCCGAGCGACGACGACAACGACACATTCGATGCTGACTATATGCCCATCTCTGAGGGGCCTAGACCTTAGGCGATGAACATCAACGTCATCATGATACCTGCCGAGTTCGCCCTACCACCAGACAAGGGCAAGGTCGCTTAGTTGAACCTCAGCCCATGCAACGCTATTTTTGATAAACCCGAGGATACGACTCGTCATCTAAAGCCTCTGTACGTCAGGGGTCACATAGATGGGAAGCTGATCTCCAGGATGCTTGTTGATGGTGGTGCCACTATTAACCTAATGCCTTACTCGCTATTGAAGAAGCTTGGCAGGGATGAGGAAGACTTGAAGAAAACTAACCTTACACTCAACAGCTTCAACGGAGAGAGTTCCGAGGCAAAAGGCGTACTCTCCATGGAGTTAACGGTAGGCAACAATACGTTGCCGACAACATTCTTCGTCGTCGACGTGCAAGGTAATTACAGTGTACTACTCGGGCGTGATTGGATTCACGCAAACTGCTGTATCTCTTCTACTTTGCATCAGTGCCTAATATAGTGGGACGACGAAGACGTGGAGGTCATACCAGCAGACACTTTGGCCCAAGTGGCATTGGCCGATGTGTCCATTTACGCCATACACAACAAAGTAGAATGTCTATCAAGTAGGGATATTTCGGATTATTACTTCGTTAGCATGGCCGGAGGACGTTTTGTACCAGTGTCTATAAAGCCGGTTGGTGTAGCACGACTATTTCTAAATTATTAGTCATGTCTAGCAAAAATAATCTAGATTGGCTAAAGTCTCGCGTAGAGCAATATTGGTCTACTAAAGACGGTATTGCCGAGGCCATCGAAGACTTTAGAGAGGTAGAAAAGTTAGGACAAGGTTTTGCGTCGGCCGATCCCTTAGAAGAAGTCAACATAGGTGATAGTAGCTTCCCAAGGCCTACTTTTGTAAACCAACATTTACAGGATGATGAGAAGGCCAAAGTAATAAAGTTGCTTCGGTCGTACGTCGATTGTTTCGCATGGGAATATAGCAAGATGCCCGGATTAAGCCGCGAGCTCGTGGAGCATCGGTTACCTATCAAACCTAGATTTAGGCCTTATAAACAACCTCCTCGCCACTTTAATTCGGCCGTTTATGACCGAGTTAAAGAGGAGATAGAACGGTTACTCAAAGCTGAGTTTATTAGGCCATGCAGGTATGCTGAATGGGTCGCTAACATTGATTTTAGGGATCTAAACAAGGCCACTCCAAAGGATGAATATCCCATGCCGATAGCCGACATGTTAATAAATGATGCTTCAGTACACAAGGTACTAAATTTTCTTGATGACAACACTGGTTATAATCAAATTTTTATGGGCGAAGAGTACGTCTACAATACAACCTTTCGATGCCCTGGTTTTGTCGGTTTGTTTGAGTGGGTCGTTATGACTTTTGGTTTAAAGAATGCTGGCGCTACTTATCAATGTGCTATGAACTTGATCTTTCAGGACTTGTTAGGAGTTATTCTAGAAGTATACATAGATGACGTTGTAGTCAAATCGAATGCTATGGATAATCACTTAGCCGATTTGAAAGTCGCTTTTGATAGGATGCGACAGTATGGCTTTAAAATAAACCCGCTCAAATGTTCTTTTGGCGTGTCGGCAGGCAAGTTATTAGGATCCATGATTCATGAAAGAGGTGTAGAAATTGATCCTAAGAGGCTTGAAAAGATTAGAAACTTTACAGCGCCGACATGCAAGAGAGATGTGCAAAAGTTGCTAGGCAAGATAAATTATTTGCGTCGCTTTATATCTAACTTGTCTGGCAAGATTGATGCTTTTGTCCCTATACTCTGGCTAAAGAATGAAGCCGAGTTCACTTGGGGGGCAAGTCAACAAAACACTTTTGAAAAAATTAACGAGTGCTTGTCATCACCGCCCGTGGTAAGAGCACCAAAGGCTAGAATCCCCTTTCGGTTATACATCACTGTAGAAGATAGCGTGATAGGAGCCGTGCTAACTCAGGAGGTGGAGGGGAAATTGTATATCATCACATTCTTGAGCTGCCGCCTGCTGGACGCCGAAACCAGGTACATGTTTGTGGAGCATTTATGTTTATCACTTTATTACGCATGTACCAAATTACATCACTATCTTCTCCCTACTACATGTATTATCGCTTCTCGAACCGATGTTATAAAATAAATGTTGCAAAAGCCGATTCTAAGTGGAAGAATCGGAAAGTGGGCCTACGCTTTGATTGAGTACGATTTGGCTTATGAACCTCTAAGGGCTATGAAAGGCCAAATCGTTGCTAATTTTATAGTTGATCACCACGTGGATGTCAGTTGGGGTAACAATATTGCTCTAATTAAGGTAGTACCATGGAAACTTTATTTTGATGGCTCAGCTTGTAAGAATGGCCAAGGTATCGGGGTCGTCCTCACATCACCTAATGGTTTGCACTTTGAAAACTCGGCCCGTTTAGAATTCCCTTCTACCAATAACCAAGCTGAATATGAAGCTTTATAAAGCGATTTCTCTACCATTTAAACGCCTTGGTGGTCCCTTTACAACAACATTGTCCTTCATGAAATTGTTCCTCTATAACCTAAATGGGTGATTCATGGGCAAAAAGTATCTATGACAATCAAAGTAACAAATCTTTCCCCTGAAGTTCAGACGAAAACATCATGTGTCCTTCGCACATATCAGACATGTCAACCTTCCATGACAACTCCAACCAGAAAAAATACCGTATGCCAGAAAATCGTAGACCGACCACAGATACGCAACTCGAAGATTGAATTTTTGCTTCCAGTCATAGTCATATGCTTCAACTCCTTTCCACAATTGTTTCAACTCTTCAATTAGGGGCTTTAGCATCACGTTCAGGCGTGTTCCAGGATGCTCTAGACTGGGTATAATGAGACATAGGAACATAAATTCATATTTCATACAAAACGAAGGTGGAAGGTTGTATGGAATAGCAAACACATACCAACAAGAGTACGACGATGCGGTTACATTGAAAGGCATGAATCCATCTGTTGCCAACCCGATGTGAACATTCCTTGCATCACTAGCAAAGTCTGCATCAAAATCATCTAGAGCCTTCCATGCCTCACCATCAGATGGGTGCACCATTACTTGATTATTCTCACATACACCTTCTTTATGCCACCGCATATGTCTAGCGGTTTTCTTTGAGAGAAATAATTGTTTCACCTGAGGTGTAAGAGGCATGTAACGAAGTTGCTTATGAGCAACCTCTGTCATCACCTTTTCTCCGTCTTCGTTTATGACCTCTACGAATCTTGGTTTACCACATTTTAAGCATTTCGCCTCATTCCTATGTTCTTTCCAGAAAAGCATACAATTATCTCGGCACATATCAATCTTCTCATACTCCATACCAAGAGCAGAAAGTATTTTCTTTGACTGGTACATGTCTTTCGGCACCTTATGGTTCATAGGAAGGATATCGCTGATCAGATTCAAGAGCTCCTTATAACAATTGTTGGAGAATGCAAACTTCGACTTAATGGCCATAAGATGGGTCACGAAAGCGTGAACACTTACGGTGGTGTGCTAATGCAATGGCTCTTCTGAAGCTCGAAGGATGTCAAAAAACTTTTGAACCTCCTATGTTGGACGATCCTCAGGGTTTGATTCAAACTCCGACCATATAGCATCAAGCATCTCATCCATCCTATCGTCAGCAACGCTATCATCTTCTTCTTCCACTACTAATACCGTTTTTTCACGGCCTATCTCGCCGTGAAAAGTCCAAACTTCATAACCTAGCACGAAACCATATTTGCAAATATGGAATGACAACATCCTCTTGTCTTACCAACGAGAATTTCTGCACTTCATGCATGGGCTCCTCGCACCAGTGTTTGTTGTCAAAGTGAATGCACGATAAATAAATTTCTCAGTGTTGATTACCCACTCCCTTGTGTGAGCTTCACGTTTCATCCAACCACTATAAATCCACTATCGGTCGTCCTCAGCCATTCTATAGGCAAAACATTCATTCAATCGAAAATGCATCATAAGTACCATAGGCCTATGTCTATAGGAAAAGATAGGTCCTAAACCCACCCAAGAGTGACCGACAGAACGTGGTATTTATGACTAGCCATGAGTCCGAACGAAATTTCAGCAGCATAACCCCGTTGTTCTCCAATTGCAAGCCTGATAGTGGTGCAATGGAGAACAACAAGGTTATGTCACTGGAATCTCATTCGGACTCATGACTCATCAAAAAGACCACGCTCTGTCACCCACTCCGAGATGTCCAAAAAGGGACAATTCTGGACATACAGATCTCACACGCATGACACGTGTGAGACATGTTGGTCCGAAACAGGTGACGCATAGGTTTCGTTACACTATTTACGTTATTGTCAAATAAAAAATTGCATACGAAAATGAATATATATAAGAAAGTATATATATATAATACTAATCACCCAATGAAATCATAAAAAAACTATAAATTAATACAATAATATAATTAGAATCATATATACATAATATCACAACATATATTGCATATGAAAAAAGAACATCGCATATGAAACATATTTAAAAGCTTGAAACATATGTAAAATCACAATATTAATAAATGAAAAAATTCACAAAATTCATATATGTAGCAAAAAAATACCAAGAAGCAAATCATACTAAAAAAACATCAAAGAAACCTTTATAAAGCAAGATGCATACTACTATCATTCCACATTTCAATATATTGCAATCTAGTACAACGACAAAATTCACAAATAAGTTAACTTTCAACTACACTGACAATATCATATCATGCAGAAATAAAAGAGAAAAAAATTAAAGCCGAAAAAAATTACTTGATCGTCGGGCGGCGATGGCGGGCGGCAACGGGCGGCGGCGACGGGCGACGAGTGACGGTGTCCGAAGGCCGACAGACGGCGGCGACGGCCGGCGATGATCACGGTGGCACCGGGCGACGGATAGCGATGACATGATCATGGGCGGCGGGCAGGAGGGGGCGGTGGCGGGCGGTGGGGTGGGCGGCCGCTCATGGCCGGCAGGGCACCGACAGTGGGCGGCGGTGGGCGGTGGCCTGCGGTGGCGGGTGGCGGCCTACGGCGTTTGCCGGCGGCATCAGACATCGGCGGCGGTGTCGACGGGAGTTGGGCACGCGCGTGTACAGGGATTAGGTTTCCCTGTACGCGCACACATAGTTGGGGATTATATCGCTTAACTTCTGTCGGCCGCATTAAAGCTGATGAAAGTTATTTAACTTCTGTCGGCTTTAATGGTGGCCGACAGAAGTTAAGGGATATAATCCCAAACCAGTCTCTACCCCCTTAACTTCCGTCGACCGCAGTCAAAAGCCGACGGAAGTTAAATTGGCTGATGAAAATGTTCTGTTTTCTTGTAGTGGTGGTAACCTTCCTCTTGAGCCGATTAGTTTCGAGCTCATTGGAAGTCGTTGCCGCTCTAGCAATGACGAATTGCTGCAAAAAAGCAAAGTGAGTACAAAGTAATTTCATTAATTGAATACACTTGTTGTATGTTGCATACTTGAAGGGCAGCCCTTTCGAGGGCCAAATCGAGCTCCGGTGCCCTGGCTTCACTCGAGACGGGGACCAGTTTGGAGCTCCCAACCTCTTGGCCCTTATCTGCCAAGGGTTCCAGGAGCGCTCAGAGCCTTGTCCACTGCTCCAAGAACGGAGTCAGTAGAGGAAGCCAGGACAGGGCCCGTCGGTCATCCATGGTGGGGTCTTCCTCCGAACCGCTCGCTGAAGGGTCGTTGGAGGAAGGTGTTGTCGTCAAAGAGGGAAAGGGGCCGAGGCCTGTTGTGCTCTTACCCCTCCATGGTACGAAGACCGGAGCCTCTACTTCGGCCGGAGTGGATCCTCCATCGATCGGTGCTACCTCGGACAGAGCCACTCTGCCCGAGACGGCTTCAGTCATCGGAGCCACTACTTTGACTGGAGCATCAACTCCAAGTGAAGCCAAAGCCCTACCAGGGGCTGGAGCTACACTGCTCCTCGAAGCATCTACAAAGTCAAGGTATTTGTTAAGTACTTATTGCACAATAAAGTCTTTTCAGGAAGTTCGAAAGTAAAGTTTCAAGATTTACCTCCATCCGTGCTTTGAGGGAGAATTTCATGGTCTCCCAAAAATTCATACATTCGAAGATATTCTCCGAGGTCATCCCCCGAAGGTTGTTCTGACCTCTGTAACTACCACTCCGACCACGGGCGAGTTAGGATTTTCTAACTCTGGTTCCATGTTACCCGCACCAGGTCCAGAAGGAGATGTTGCATCAACTTCTACAACTTCCTGGAGGGGGTCTCCAACTGCGGCTTGGGAGTCACCCTCGTCATCTTGCAGCAGATAGTTTTCAAGAGCTTTACCCATCTGGATGGTCAAGTCTTTTTCTTCTCTTTCCTCCGAAGAGGAGCTCCGAATGTCCATGGAGGAAGGCGAAGATACCGGAGATGAAGGAGGAAGAGGCTTCGCTGTCTTCTTCCCCTTCTTGACGGGGGTCTTGGCAACCGTTTTGGAGGACTCGGCAGTAGTTTTCCTTTCCCGGGGAACTACCCCCGTCGAATCAAAGTCCGACAGGGGAGGATGCTCCATCCCTAGAGCACTCCACACTCGGTTGGAGCGTTCCCAGCTCCCAACCAGCTCCACCCTCTGTTGCTTCTCTACCACTGTTGGGGCTCCGAGCACCCATTCTGTGGCTCTGACAGTCTGCTCTAGAGCTAGCACCAAAGGAGCCGCTGAAAAAAGGTAGCATTCTTTTGAGTATGTTATCTATTTTCTAATCAATGATAATGCAGAAGTGCGAAGACTTACCCAAGCTTCAAATCTCTCCTTCTGAAGCATTTTGAAATGCTATCAGCCACTCTGCTCCGAGAGGAGGGATTCAAATGGAGATGAATTCCTCCGTGAGGTCCCGCATGCTCATGCGTCTAGCCACCAAAGAAAGCAACCCTAGTCGCGTCGAAAGCAGGCTAGGGTCCAGAGTGGCTTTGGCTTCCTTCCGGTACTAGATTTCTTGTAGGGGCCCCGCAAGCCCGGAACCTTCTCCGACTTCGGCGTAGAACCATCGGAGGATCCAGTTGGTGTACCATCGATCATTGATGGCCTTCGCTGGGAAATGCTACGAGTATTCCTTCCTAAGTTGGAAGTTAACAGTTCTGAAGGCTGTCAGCACCTTGGTGTCTCCGAGTCCGTCCTGCGGCTTCGGCTGGTAGGAGGCTTCGTGAGTAGCAGCGAAGACCTCCGACCTCCCTTCGCACCCTTCCCCACCCGGAGGGCCCATTCGAAGATGGCCAGTCTGGCTATGGCGTTGGGAGACAATTGCGGCAAGGTAACGTGGAATATTTCTAGTACCCCTGCCAAGAAGCTGATTGCAGGAAGTCCTAGCCCGACCTCAAAGAAGGCCTCGAAGACCACCACCTCTCCGCTCCGAGGCGTCGGGGTCACTTTGTACCTGGGACCTGAGTCCTCATGCCTGGGCCCAGCTTCCCATCCACTCCTTCCTTAATGGACTCCGCCATGCTTGTTGATTGCCCAAGAAGGAAGCTTTGCCTCAATGGCTTCTTGGATGGTGGGCGGAGTTCCCGAGGGTTCTTCGGCTAAGAACCCTTCGGGGCTCCCACCATTGCTGCCGCTGCTGACGCCGCCCACGCCTACCTCTGCGCTAGAGTTCCTACCACAGCCGGCACTGTCGCACTGGTCCTCGCCATCGTTTGGTTGCTCAGGAGGTTGGGTAAAGTTTGAAGGTTAGGGAAAGGGGGCTTAGAATCAAAGCTCTGTAAAAAATTCCGATAAGCCTCGAGTCCCCCTTTTATAGCTTTTCGCCTCTAGTTACTGCGTTTCGAACATGCATTCACATTGCAGGTTCGACTTCTATCGCTGATGGGTGGGGCCTGAAAGTAAAAAAGGTGTGAACCCACGGTAAAATTTTGTCTGTTACTTTTTCCTGGGAGCCTAACAGCTACTTGAAGGGTAAAGGTTCAAAATTAATGACTCTTTGCAATGCTTCGCTTCCGCAACATTTCGTTTCCTTGTGAAGTGTTCACACGAGAGTCCAAGTTCGAAGCTTCCATTAGACATACTTCGATGCCGAAGACACTTCGATTGGTTATAATACCTTCAGTTTTTTCTAAGTCCCTGAATATGAAAATATTTTTTGCGTATACTGCTCTCCTGCTATACAGGTTAAATTGGAGAAGCGTATTCGAGGGGCTACTATTGGGGGGAAATACTTCATTCCAAGGGCCTTTAAGATCAAAAGACAAAGACAACTTATGCAGCTTTAAGACAGAAGTTCATCCCCTACTTGACAAAGTTTTCAAGCCAAAGGGTCCTCCGAATCCCAGTTCGAAGATACCCTCCGAAGGCTCCGTCTCTATAGTGGGAAATAACAAGACTGACGGGACATATGCCTTATCTATCCTCTTCGGACATATTTTACTATTTTAGCCCTATTCAGGGTGCCGAATAGTTTCCACTATGTCGGTTGTAATTGAGGGGTAAAATGTCTTTTCCTTAGAGTTTTTACCTATAAATACCCCCCTTCACACCCTGTAATAGGCATCAAATATTGAGATATTCAATACACTACTTAGAGCTATTATCCTATTCGGAGGCTTGAGATAGTTCGCTTCACAAACTCATTGTTTGTTAGTTCTTAATCTTAGAGAACCTGTTAGCATAATCTTTTACGCCAACAGTACCCAAACCTTGTCACCCGTGTGAAACTACACCTCTTTTCTCTTCTTATTGACACGATCAACAGTAGACCTTCCCTTATTTTCAATTGCTTCTTTGGTTTGAGTATGTATCTTCTTCACAAAATCAGCCCGCTTGGCTGCATCCATGTTTACTCACTCCTAAATTGGAAGGGGCAGAAAATAAAGTGGAGTAATGGGTGTAAAACCATATACCACCTCAAATGGAAAAAGTTGCGTTGTTAAATGCACTGCCCTGTTATAAGAAAACTCCACATGCGGCAAACACTCCTCCCACATACGGATATTTTTCTTGATCATAGTCTGCAAAAGTGTGGAGAGAGTTCGATTCACCACCTCTGTTTGACCATCACTTTGAGGATGACAAGTAGTACTGAATAGTAACTTAGTCCTCAACTTTCTCCAAAGTGTCTTCCAGAAATAACTCATGAACTTCACATCCCGATCAGACACAGTCATCCTCAGGACGCCATGTAAATGCACAATGTCCCTAAAAACAGACTGGCAATATGCGACGCATCGCCGCTTTTGTGGCATGAAATGAAGTGTGCCATCTTAGAAAAACGATCTATTACCACAAAAATTGAATCATGTCCCATCCTAGTCCTACGTAATCCCAATAGAAAATCCATACTGATATCTTCCCATGGTGTAGTAGGAGCAGGGAGAGGAGTATAAATACCATGGGGTTGTAGTTTAGACTTTGCTTTGTTGCAAGTGATACATCGCTGCACAAACCTAGCCACATCACCCCTCATCTTTGGCCAATAGAAGTGATCAGCGAGCATGCACAATGTCTTCTCATGGCCAAAGTGGCTCATCAATCCGCTTGCGTGGGATTCCTGCAATGGTAATAAACGTACCGACAATTCTGGAATACATAGTTTGTTAGCACGAAACAAATACCCATCATGTATATGGTATTTTCCCAAGCTTTCTACTCATAACACAATTTGTAAGGGGCTAAAAAAGTAGGATCAGTAGTATATAGTTCATGTAAACTCTCTAAACCAGGAGCTCGAGCAGATAATTGTGTCAATAACATGTTTTTCCTAGATAGAGCATCAACCACAACATTATCGTTTCCCTTTTTATACTTGATGATGTATGGAAAAGACTCAAT
This sequence comes from Zizania palustris, assembly GCA_019279435.1. NCBI lineage: Eukaryota > Viridiplantae > Streptophyta > Magnoliopsida > Poales > Poaceae > Zizania > Zizania palustris. Next base: position 19,405,613 of record JAAALK010000286.1, on the reverse strand, counting down.
AAATTCGACCCACTTGGCATGCCATTTGTTCAAATTAGATTTGCTTTTCCGAAATTTTAAAGCCTCATGATCAGAATGGAAAATTAATTCTTTAGGCCATAAGTAATGTTGCCAAACTTGGAAAACATGAACAAGTGCATACAATTCCTTATCATAAATAGGATAGTTCAGTTGTGCACCATGCAGTTTTCAGAAAAAAAATGCAATTGGTTTCTGTTCTTGCATTAACACACCACCAATACCAATTCCACTAGCATCACACTCTATCTCAAATGTTTTAGTGAAATCAGGAAGTGCTAGTAGAGGTGAAGAAGTTAAACGACGTTTCAATTCATCAAATGCATTGTCTTGTAATGTGCGCCACATAAATTCAACACCCTTCTTTGTAAGTTCATTCAAAGGTGCAACAATGGTACTAAAATCTTTTATAAAACGGCGGTAGAAACCAGCAAGGCCATGAAAACTTCAGACTTGACTAACATTCACAGGTGTAGGCCAGTTTTTAATAGCTTCAATGGTAGATTCATTTACCTCTACTCCATGTTTAGAAACAACATAACCTAAAAATCTGACCCTATCCTTGTAGAAAGTACATTTAGCAAGATTGCCATACAACTTACCATCACGGGACACTTGCAAAACTTGTCGAATATGGTCACAATGGTCTAATTCATTGTGGCTATAAATCAGAATATCATCAAAGTACACAACCACAAATTTCCCAATGAAATGCCTCAAACATGGTTCATCAAATGCATGAAAGCACTAGGTGCATTAGTTAACCCAAAAGGCATGACTAACCACTCATACAAACCGAATTTAGTTTAAAAAGTTGTCTTCCATTCATCCCCTTCTTTCATTCTAATCTGATGATACCCACTACGCAAATCAATTTTAAAGAAAACAGTAGCACCACTCAACCCATCCAGCATATCATCTAAATGGGGAATAAGGTGATGATATCGAATGGTGATGTTACTAATAGCTCTACAATCTACACACATGTGCCATGTACCATCTTTCTTAGGGACCAAAATAACAGGAACAACACAAGGACTTAGGCTTACGTGGACATACCCTTTGTCGAGGAGCTCTTGTACTTGTTTCTGAATTTCATTCGTTTCTTCAGGGTTGGTGCGGTATGGCGCTCGGTTAGGTAGTGATGCTCCTGGAATCAAATAAATTTGATGCTCTATGCCTCGCAAAGGTGGCAAACCAGTAGGAACCTCTTCTAGAAATACGTCACAAAATTCCTACAAAACATTAGACACACTAGGAGGAAGATGAATCATATCATTAGAAACCAGAATTTCACCCCTACACATGAGCATCAGTGGAATATATGCAGGGTCCTCTTGAAACTCTCTCATATCAGACTTGGTGGCTAACATTACCAAGGAGTTTTCTCTGTTGCCAATCTGTTTGCTACTCATGTTTGGCTTGTGGCTCTCATATTCTGAAATTGGTTTCCCTTGCTTTGTTGATCTCACATCTTCTTTGTTAAGGTTCACCTCAACTTTTTGACGAGATTCATTCACAATTTGCTATGGTGTCATAGGCTTCAAAGTAATTTCCTTGGCATGCCACTTCATATGGTACGTGTTTGTTCTCGCATTGTGATGAACATCTCTATCGTACTGCCATGGACGCCCCAACAATAAATGACACACGGTCATAGGCACCACATCACATTCAATTGTGTCTTTGTATGGTCCAATCTGAAATTCGACACGTACTATTTGGCTGATCTTCATCTCACCATTGTCACTTAACCACTGAATATAATAGGGATTGGGGTGTGGTAAGTACTTTAGCTTCAATTTTGTACATAGTTCCTTGCTGGCCAAGTTGTGACAACTGCCACCATCAATTATTACCTTGCGTGCTTTTCCAGGACCAACAACGGCCTTGGTTTGAAATAGATTACACCGCTGATTTTCAGAACTAGGTGTCACCATTCTCAGAAGTAGGTGTCAACACTCTTTGTGAACAAACAATAGTAGGAAAATGTGTTGCATAAGCATCCACAACATCAACAGTAGGATCATCATCTTCCTCACTATTCTCAGAAGTAAGATCAACATCATCACCTGTCTCATACTATAAATCTTCAGTGATCAACATAACCTTTTTATTGAGGCAGTCCCTCTTAAAGTGTCTCCTACCACCACATAACATGTATGGTAACTCATGTCCCTATTTCTTGCTGTAGACAATGATGAGTTTGCACTAGTATTAGCAGGTTGTACCGTGTTTCTTGAAACGGTTTCTGGCTTGGTGGTAGAAGAATCATCACACAAACTAGAATTAGATCCTGAGGTAGGAGCACCACTACTAGCCTTGGTGGAAAAATGACCCTTGGCTGTAGCAGAACGTGGAGCAAATCTTGCATCTTCTGCAATCTAAAGTTCAGCTTCATGTGCTTGGTGTAGCAAATCTATCATGTCATCATACTGTGATGCCAAACAATGCATTTGATGTTATATGTTAAACCAGAAAGAAAACATTGCATGGTTTGCTCGGGTTGTGCACGTACTCTAGCTCACTGCATGATCAACTCCATTTCCTGATAATAAGCATCCACGGTCATAATTCCTTGCTTCAAATTCTGAAACTTGTCATATAGAGAGCGTATATAGTTGCGTGGAACAAAACGCTGACACATGACTTTCTTCATTGTTCTCTATGTAACAATTTCTAGTTCACCATCTTCATGTCTGGTTTGCACCAGATTATCAAACCAACGCAAGGCATAACCATCAAATTCAGAAGATGCTAACTTGATCTTTCGGTCTTCTGTATACTCATGTAGGCGCCACAACTTTTCCATCTTGAGCTCCCAATTGAGATATGCTTCCACATTAGTAGTTCTTTCAAACATGGGTATGGAAAATTTTGGTTTGCCCAGTCCATTATCCTCATGGTCAGCCGGTGCAAAATTAGCATCAAACTATATACGACGAGCAATGCCACGACCTCCATTGCCATGGCCTCCATTTCCACGACCATGCTGATCATTATGAACACTTGCTTATCCATCATCATCAAATTCACCCACATGTTGCTGGTTGTGTTGATGATCAAACGACGCTGGTAAAGTAGCTAGAACATGTGTTAAGTCAGTGATAAAACGATGAAGTGTTGTCACTTGCCATTGTGTTGCCTCAACCATGTGAATTTCATCTTGTACCTTCAGCTCTACTTTCCGTGAATCAGTAGAAAGCAGTTCAATGGCATTGTCAATTTTTACCTGCAAGTGATCACGGAGTTCTTCATATTCATTCCAATACACCAGTGAAGTAGGATTCTTTTTCTGCAAAACATCAATATTCTCGTCCTCGGAAGTCATGGTTTAGTAAACACAAAAGAGGTAAACAGAAAAAAATGGGGGTATATGTGGAATGACTCTCAATGCACTGAACTAAAAGAAAATAATGTATCTTATCGTTCTAGAGTGAATTAGAGTAGCTTACCAACTTGTATGGGCAGAACGTTCACGGATGTGATGAAGCGAATACCGAGGCTGAAAACTATCACACAACAGACGGGGGTATATAGTTGAGTTTGGTTGGGATACCTAGTACTGTTTGTATGACAAACAACACAAATGAAAACGCACACGTGGAGATAAACGAAGCGATTGCAACTTTAGGGATGAGCTAAAAATCAATGTCGGAGTACTACTCATGTTGCAATGCACAAGGAGAGACGCTAGCAATAACTCAAATAAGGCGTCACAAGATTGCTCATATCTACTAGTGAAACGAAAGAGACAAGACATAACTTGAAACTTCAAATAAAAACTCCAAAAAGAATTAAACACTTTCGACCACTTTTATTTTCTTTCCTATTTCTTTTTTATTCCTTTTTTTTGATATAATTTGGATAGAACAGTTCTTTATATCTTCTTTTTTTGTATTTGGCTAACTCGATATTTTTTCTTGCAATGGAGTAAATATTAGTACTGCCAACAATCGGAAACACTTGGCAAACCTAAGTGAACAGTCCCCGTAGTTGTCAATATGCTTATCTCATGGGTTAGGGAAAAAATTCCTACACAATTGATTGGCTTGCTTTGGTTCTCAATCTGAAAAGAGAGGAATTTATGTGAACTCAGATAGAACAAACAACAATAACACAAACTGAAAATGAAATTTTCAGCAACTAAATAGATGTTGAAACCTTGCAATTAGACTCTTGACTCCGACGAAAACAACAAGACACGATTGAAACTTAGAATCTATGACTCGGTTCAGAAAAAATAGATAAAAGTTACGCAAAAGAAGGACTACGACCAGTACAAAAATAGATGAACCGATGTAATCTAGGCTATGGAAACAAATCTAACCCTAACAATATTCGTTGTTTTTTCTGGATGGGACATAAATAAAAACCTAACTACAGATTAATTCTGCTCAACGAGTAAACCCGGTGCTCTGATACCAAGATGATACGGGCAGCCCGATCTTCTCGCTGAGCTTGATGTATATGGAGGATAACTTGTGAGACGCTGACGATTATCCGTCTGTTCCCCTGCTGCCAATGCAACAGATCTCAACCCTATAGATATTCGCAACACCACACACTTGCGCACGTTGCTGCTGGCCATGAAACGGTGCTGCTATCTCCTAATCGACAATGGAACAACAGACAACACATGACTTTCCTAGTAGCAAACACAGCAGATCAAAATAAAGTGGTGGAGGTAAAATTCCTGATCAAAACAAAGAGGAATTCGTGATAAACAATAGAAGGTAGAATTGCACTTCAATCTGAATCAATCTAATTTCAAAAATAAAAAACCAAGTTTGTTAGGGCTGGCCACATCTATATATATAGGGGTATTTAAGAGGATAGGGATGTGTGGGGGTCATCCAAATAGAATCCTAGATGAATACAACTCGGTTACAAGCCCATTGGCATTAGACTGAATAAGTAACACATAGTGTTTTGCTGATTGCGATCTTCTTGAATCAAATCTAGCGGTGTAGCTTGATCCGTTGGAAAGAAGACTTCTTAAGCTTTCCAAAAAGTCCAAGATCATCCAAATTCGGCCTTCCATGTAAAAGTTATGCACATTTTAATATGGTGTTGTCTCTACAGTCTGAGTCCGAGTCCAAGACGTGTAAAACTTTATCTCCACCTTCTCTTGGCACAAAAATAATGTCCTTAACTTTTATATTATATTTGGATGGCCTTGACTTGGTCCAATCTTCTTCTCCACAATCCATGCTTATGTTTCCTTCCAATCTGATCATACACAAATACATAGACTTAGGTAGTATAAAGTTCTCATCAATAATTATATCTGATTCGACTAGGAGTGAATTCACCTGTTGATCAATTAACTTTGCACGTGCCCTTGTGATTGGTCCAATGCTAACTTCTATAGATTGAACATGGGCAACAATATTATTAGGAGACAATGGTAAGCTAGGGATGTACTCATCAGAGAGAGAGAGTCTATACGAGAGTACATTTGCTAATTATCTGAGCGACACAACATTGTTGTTAGCATCTCCAACTCTAATGTAGTGTCCACTATTCAAGATGGCTTACATTTGCCATCGAAACTATTTCATCACCTGGTTATGAATCCACCAAATGACCCCGACCACATTGTAGAACCTAGAGTAGCGATCAGAGGGGGTGAATGGACGCCTAAAAATTCTTTTGAATTAATGGCCTTCTCCCAATACCCAACGCACCTCAAGAGATGGCCAATAACTTAGACCAAAAAGACATAGTAAAATAGCGTTATGATTTATGTTTGGGGAGGGGTGGGGTTAATGAACCGGCCTCACCCCTATATTTATAGGGGCTAGTATTCTAATCTCTAAGCTTAATCTAGTAGGATTCGGCCTAATCACGCGTAGGGATAAAATTAGTAAGAATCAGACTCAAACTCTATCTCTAGAAATCAGCTCGAAGTGGGCCTTCGGTAGGGCCTACCGAAGCCTGCTCCTCGGGCCGAAGCTTCAGTGAGGCAGGCCTCTGAAGGCCTTTGGACCGAAGGTAGCAGGCCTGCTAGAAGACTTCTGAAGCCCAAAGCTCAATGGGCCTTTGGCCCTGTAGGGATTTGGCCCGATCCAGAACATGTGTATTTTTGGCCCGAATTACCAAAATTGTTATTTTGACAATCTTGACCATTTAATGCCATTTTTTGCTATCAACACATGCCCCCTCCCTTTTATTGAACTAAGTGAACAAAAAGCATAACGGGCTAAAGACGATACCTTCCATATCGTCCTCTGGACAATTTCAAGCAGTTTGCCACACACTCGGGAAATACTTTTTCATGTACCTGCCATTCAAAGCCCTTTGAAACCGCTCTCCCTATAGAGATTCTAGCACATATGCATTACCTGGAGCGATTTCGGCTATTTTGAAAGGGCCTTCCCAACTAGGCGACCACTTACCAAATTTGGGGCTCTTAGTGCCAAAGGGCAAAATCGTCTTCCAAACCAAGTCACCAACTTGAAATGATTTTGTTTAACCTTATTATTGTAGGCTCTAGCTACTCTCCTCTTGTCTATCTCTATAGCTTCTAAAGCCCTTAACCTCTTATCAATCACTTCTTCTAACTTGTCTTTCAAAAGAGTTTCATATTCGCCGACCGATAAGCCATCTTGCTTTAGAACTCTTAAAGAGCAAAGATCGACTTCTATAGGTAGAACGACCTCTTGCCCATATACTAGCTCATATGGACTAACTTTGGTAGCATCGTGCTTTGCAACTCTACAAGCGCATAGCGCCTCGGATGAGGAGCCATGCTGAATAGCGTGGACCTCATGGCTCCAGATGTGATGAGTCATTGTCAATGATAGTCAAAGAGGATACAAGAAGAGAGGAGATCCGCTGCTTCATGGGCCACGTGTGACTCAGGTACATGGGCAACGAGTGACTGTCGGGCTGAGAGAGCTGCAAAGTCAGGCTGGCCCAATCCCTAGGGTTGGGTCACCCTTTTAAGAAATCACTTTTTAATCATTCCTTGGGTCATCTCTCCTGTTTGTGCGCCGCCAGACTCTTGCGCAAGCCATGTTTAATTCCTGCATGCACTGTTTTGAGTCCTGTTCTTCATGAATCTGAGAGTTTCCATTCACATTCTTTTGTCTCTTCAAGTTGCAGCATTTCTGTAGTTGTTTTTACTGCTTTGATTCACGTGCGTGGCTATTTTTCTTGAGCAAATGTGTCTCTGTTGCTCCTGTTCTTCACGTAAGAAGTACTAGTTCTTGCCTGTAGTAAGTAGTACTACTTCCCTGTTGCTACAGTGTGCTAGTACTCTAGCTTTGCTTTTTCCTGTGTAGGCTTTTTGATCATGTAGACAGGGTCTATGTTTTCTCTGGCTGTTTCTGGCAAAGCCCCCTTCTCTGTTCGAAGTCCCTTAGCTCTGTGAGGCAGGCTTCGACCTGACATCTTCGAAGGCTTCAGTAGAACTTTTGGACTCAGAACTCAAGCGATCAATCTTGGTTCGAAGTAGGCTCTGTTCTAAGGTTTTGTTCTAGCATACTTCGACACTCTCTTGCGAAGCATACTTCGACAGGCTTCGAAATTAGCTTCGAAGCATGTCTCTCTGATAGACTTCACTCGGAGTGTATTGTTGTCTTGTTCGAGTCACAGTTTGTGTGTTCGAAGGTTGTCTTTTCAAAGTATGTTTCTAGGCTTCAATCTCTTGTGTGAACATCAGCATACTTCGATTCGAAGCAGGTCTGTGATTCGGAGGTTACCATGTTGGTAGTCATACCTCGATCAAGCTAGTTTCGAAGGTAGAGAGTAGGCTTCGATTTGATCTTTCTGCCGTGTGTAGGGCTTCGCTCCTCTTTCGGAGGTTGCTTTTCTGCGAACATGGTTCGAAGTTTTCTGATCGAAGTATAGACTTCGAAGCACACTATTCAAAGCAAGCTTCAATTCTTTCTTACTTCGCTTCGAAGCATACTTCGCTCTCTGCCACACTCGAGCTAGGCTAGACTCAACAAACCTTTGGCACTTCAACGACAACCTTCGCTTGACTTCGACAAGAGACTCTGAAGCAGGCTTCGACACTGCGAAGCAGGCTTCGACACTACGAAGGAGGCTTCGACACAGCGAAGCAGGCTTCACCACAACAAAGCAGGCTTCACCAAGTTTCAAACAGGAGACAGATTTTGAACAGTAACTTCTAATGAGGACATCACTTCGCCTGATACACATATGGAGCCTCCACCTACAATTCAATTACAAGGACCAATCACACGCGCACGTGCCCGTCGCTTGAACCATGAGGTTAATTCTTTCCTTAGCAACTATGTTAATATTTGTTTGGACGAGATGCTACTGAATACTAGTGATATTTTGTTGCTTAGGAACATGGGAGATGGAATAGAAGAGTTGGAGTTGAAGACGGAGTCGGACGGATGATTTGAAGTCAAGAATTCGCTGGTTCGGACTACATCGACCACCATGCACCAAAATGGGCATAACTTCCTCATACGAAGTCCGATTGGCGCGTTCTTGGAAGTTTTGGAAAGATAAGGAGAAGACGGATCTTTTGCCGTTGGCTTCGTCTCATTTGGAGTCTCGAGTCGATCTGTGTGTTTAAAACAGTCCTGCGTGACAGAACTGGGCCGTGTTGGCCCATAATCTGAGTCTGTACGTCTTCTAGCCCACAGCCCGTGTCTGTTCGCCTTCTACAGGCTGCCACACCCTATATATTCACGCCAGCCGCCTTTAGGGTTAGGTTTTGCTTTGTTTGCATCTACACTTGTGTGTTTAGATCCCGCCTCTTGCACCGGACCGATTGGCTGCTGCATTGGCGTTTGTGAAACCTCACCTTATCATCGTTTGTCTGTGATTTGGCATTCGACTTGTATCCTTCCTGTTCTTGCTTGTGTTCTTGGGTTCGCTTGCAGGAATTAGCCTTCGTGGCAAGGTCAATCGCGTCCTGTGTGGTTGATAACCAACGAAGACAGTGGTGTAACGATTGCAAGGTTTTGATCCGCCGGACCGGAGCCTTGGATCGCCAACGTTGAGATTCTCCACCAACCCAAGTAATCCTTTACCTAGCGGAAGATCGGGACCAATCCCCCATCAGTTAGTATCAGAGCTCAGATTTCCCGTTAGGTAATCTCGATCTGCTTTTGTTTTTATCTAGAGTCCAGAAAACCACACCAAAAAAAATCCCACCGAGAACCCCTTTGTGCCTTGCGATTTTAATTTCAGTTTTAACTTTGTTGAGTTCGTGTTCTTGGTCGAGTCTTGTTGCTGGTTTAGTAATCCCTTTGTGTCGTTTGAGTAGTAGTTGTTCTTGTGTCTCAAAAAATTCCCCACCCGAAACCCCCCCCCCACACAACCCTATTTTGATTTCCACATCGAGTCTTTGTGACCCCCCTTCGGTAAAACAGGCATAACTTTTCGCTCATTTGGCAGAAAAATCTGAAATTTTTTGAGCGTCTTCCTGACCAAATTTGGGTGGGTACCCTAACACGGTTCCCCTGTTAGCCCTCACCAAAATCGCCAACAAAAATCAGGAAGACAAAGAAAAAATTGGTCAAAGTTTTTGCTTACCGGTCAGCGAACTTGTTGAATTTTTGTGAGCCACATGCCACCTCAGATGTAGGTGCCAATTTTTGTGGTTGTATCTCTTGTCATCCTTGTTAAAAAAAATAGAGTGAAAAAAAAGAGAAAAAAAATCAAAAAGAAAAAGAAGAAGTGGTCCTGTCTGCGGCAGTAACAGATTATCAGCGGTGGTAACAGATTCTGCTTGTCCGATCCCTTGTCCGATCAGCGGCAGTAACAGATTATCAGCGGCGGTAACATATTCTGCTTGTCCAATCCCTTGTCCGATCTCTTGTCCGATCTGCAGAGAGCTGATTTTGGTCTGTTGTTGCTTCCATTTGAGTTTTGGGCACATAGTTTCCCTCTATTGCTTGAATTTTCACTTTGGGAGCACTAAGGCCAGCAACTTTGACGAGTACTAGGGAACACTTATTGAACTTGGTTTAACTGTTATTACTATCACTACTCCTTGCTACTCACTTTGCCTTCCAAGCTACACCTTTCTCTTGGTCAGGACAAGTTCATTCCTTGCAATTGCCACCACCCTCCACTTGGTTCATCACCTGTAGGCCGGTGACCTCACTGCGGCGTGGTAAGAACACTTGCAAGCGTGGGTAAGGTGCTTGATGGATTGCTTCCACCACACACCCACCACCCCACCTAGCTGTTTTCCATAAGGATTATTCTTTGTTGTTTTGTCTTTCACTAACATGGCAGATAACAGCGGTACCCCTCCATCTGATTTTAATGACTGTGTCTCATGACGTGCTCTACTAGAGTCTCAGCGGCAGACCCAACATTCCATCGAACGTCTCGCGCGTACTGTGGCTGACCTAGTGGACCGAATGACTGCCATGGAAACACGCTTGCCTGTTGCACGAGCCAACGAAGACCATATTGAAGAGGAAGATGACCTATCCTATGCCGGGAACAATGGCATTGACCCTGACGAGGCTACACGTCATCCCCTTCAGTTCAATCATCAAGGTATGGGCGGCCACCGCAACCGCCATCCACGAGGTAACAATGACAACCGTAGGAACGATGATCCCTACTCCAAGGTAAAATTTTCAGTACCTCCTTTTGCTGGCACTTATGATCCAGATGCATATTTAGATTGGGAGATGTCAGTCGAACAAAAATTTAATGCTCACATGGTTCCTGCTATCCACCGCATGCGCTTAGCTACTAGTGACTTCACTGGATATGCTCTTCTTTGGTGGACTGAAATAGTTCAGGTTGGCAATGAACCACAAAACTGGGATATGTTAAAACGGCAAATGTGTGGTAGATGGGTTCCTCCTTCATATAAACGTGATTTGAGAAAAAAATTGCAGCGCCTAAACCAAGGAAATAAATCGGTAGAGGAGTATTATCAGGAGTTGCAAATAGGTTGCATGCGTGCTGGAATTGAGGAGTACAATGAGGATAAAATGGATCGTTTTTATGGTGGTTTAAGATGTGAAATTCAGGATATCATTGATTATAAAGAATATGATACTATCACTCGTCTTTTCCACCTTGCTATGCTTGCAGAAAAAGAATTGCAGGGTCGCCAACAACCACAACGCAGCATGAGGACCAACATTGGTGGTGCTACTTCACGCTCAAGTGGGCAGCAGCAACGACCACCACCACCTTCTCGACCGATGGCTACATCAGCACCTTCTACATCTACAGCCCAGGCTGAGAGCTCCAAGGCTGCAGCATCCAAGGCGCTAGCCAAGCCCACCTCCTCGGCGGCCTCTACTGCACGTTCGACAGCGATCCAGTGTCACCGATGCAAAGGATTTGGCCATGTCATGAAGGACTGCCCTAGTCAGCGGGCTTATATTGCTACGGAAGACGGTGGCTACGTAAGTGCTAGTGATGTTGAAGATGAATATGCGCTTGCTGCTAACATTGTAGGAGATGACGATACATTCGACGATGACACTGTTTTTGCGCTGGATGCCTCTGCCGACCCTGAAGCACTTATTGTACAACGCGTCTTGAGCACTCACATGGAGCAGGACGATAGGGCACAACGGAATAATCTGTTTTAGACCTTCTTCATCGTCAATGACCGTCGTGTACGTGTCATCATCGACAGCGGTAGTAGCAACAATTTGGTGAGCCACGACATGGTAACGAAGCTTCAACTTCCCACACGTGCGCATCCACACTCTTACCATGTGCAATGGTTCAACAATAGCGGTAAGGTCAAGGTAACACAAACTGCTCACATCAAATTTTCCATTGGTACATACTTCGGAGTTGCTGATTTTGATTTAGTACCAATGCAAGCATGTTCTCTATTACTTGGTAGACCTTGGGAGTATGATACTGATGCTACACACCATGGTAGGAGCAATAAGTACACATTTATGTATAAAGGAAAGAAAGTTACATTGCTTCCTATGACTCCTGCTGAAATTGTGAAATTTGAACAAGAAAAGCATGCTAGGGACGCACAAAAGAGCAAACAACCTTCTGAAAATCAGCAAGTAGCTAAGACGCTTTTGAGGAAACAGAAAGATAAAATTGCTTCTCCCTCTTCATCACAAGTTATTAATCTGAAAGGACGTGTCATGCTTGCAACTAAAACTGACCTTGCTGAAATTTGTGATGATACTCCCTTACTATATGACTTTATTTGCACAAACGTGTTGTTTTCACTTGCGAACATTCCTAGCTCTGTTCCTGTTGCAGTCACTGACCTTTTGCAGGAGTTTAACGATGTTTTTCCTGCTGAGATACCACCCGGACTACCACCGATACGCGGCATTGAGCACCAAATTGATTTGGTCCCGGGAGCGTCTCTTCCCAATCGTGCAGCGTATCGTACCAATCCAGAGGAGACAAAAGAAATTGAGCGCCAAGTACAGGACCTTCTTGATCGTGGGTACGTCCGTGAAAGCCTTAGTCCTTGTGCAGTACCCGTTCTTTTGGTACCTAAGAAAGATGGTAGTTGGCGCATGTGTGTTGATTGTCGTGCCATTAATAATATCACCATTCGATATCGACACCTTATTCCTAGATTGGATGACATGCTTGATGAGCTTAGTGGTGCCATTATCTTTACTAAGATCGATCTCCGTAGTGGCTACCACCAAATTCGCATGAAACTAGGTGATGAATGGAAAACTGCTTTTAAAACAAAGTTTGGATTATATGAGTGGCTTGTCATGCCTTTTGGACTTACTAATGCACCTAGTACCTTCATGCGCTTGATGAATGAAGTCCTACGGCACTTTATAGGACGCTTTGTGGTTGTATACTTTGATGATATCTTGGTTTATAGCAAATCTCTCACTGAACATGTTGAACACCTACGTGTTGTTTTTTCTGTCCTCCGTGAGGCTAGAATGTTTGGTAACCTTGAGAAGTGCACATTTTGCACGGATCAAGTTGTGTTTCTCGGATATGTTGTCACTTCACAGGGTATTGAGGTTGACGCGGCGAAGGTAGAAGCAATCAACAGCTGGCCGCAACCCCAAACTATCACACAGGTACATAGTTTTCTTGGTCTTGCAGGTTTCTACCGGCGTTTTGTGAAAGATTTCAGCACCATAGCCGGTCCTTTACATGAGTTGACCAAGAAGGGAGTTACTTTTACGTGGGAACCAGCACAAGAACAAGCTTTTGCCACACTCAAGGATTGCCTTACACATGCACCTCTACTTCAGCTACCCGACTTCAGTAAGCCTTTTGAGTTAGAATGTGATGCTAGTGGTTTTGGAATAGGAGGTGTGCTGCTACAAGGAGGTAAACCCGTGGCCTATTTTAGTGAGAAATTACATGGTCCACAGTTGAATTATTCTACCTATGATAAGGAATTATATGCCTTAGTGTGTGTGCTTGAAACGTGGCAACATTACCTTTTGCCTAAGGAGTTTATTATTCATTCGGATCATGAAGCATTGAAGCATATACGTAGTCAAGCAAATCTGAATAAACGACATGCTAAATGGGTAGAATTTATTGAGACTTTTCCATATATCATTAAGCATAAGAAAGGGAAAGATAATGTGATTGCCGATGCTTTATCTAGACGTTATACATTGCTTTCTCAACTTGATTATAAGATCTTTGGTTTAGAAACATTGAAGGACATGTATGCTACTGATTTGGACTTCAAAGATGCTTTTGCAAATTGTACAAATGATCGTGCTTGGAACAAATATGTGCTGAATAATGGATATCTTTTTCATGCTAACAAGTTATGCGTGCCGGCTAGCTCTCTTCGCTTGTTGTTATTGCAGGAAGCACACGGTGGTGGTTTGATGGGTCATTTTGGATAAAAGAAAACCGAAGATGTGCTGTCCACACACTTCTATTGGCCTAGGATGAGGCGAGATGTTGAGCGCTATGTGGCACGATGCACTACTTGCAATAAAGCTAAGTCCCGTCTAAACCCACATGGTCTTTATATGCCTCTGCCCGTTCCTAGTGTACCTTGGGACGATATTTCTATGGATTTTGTGTTAGGATTACCTAGAACTAGGAGGGGGAGAGATAGTATTTTTGTGGTGGTAGATCGGTTCTCTAAAATGGCGCATTTTATACCTTGTCACAAGAGCGACGACGCTACAAATGTTGCTGATTTGTTTTTCAGAGAGGTCGTACGCTTGCATGGAGTTCCCAATACCATCGTTTCAGATCGTGATGCTAAATTTTTAAGTCATTTTTGGAGAACGTTGTGGCATAAGTTGGGGACGAAGCTGCTGTTTTCTACTACTTGTCACCCGCAAACGGATGGGCAAACGGAGGTCGTCAACCGTACATTGTCCACCATGTTGAGGGCTGTTTTGAAGACCAACTTGAAGCTTTGGGAAGAGTGTCTACCTCATATTGAGTTTGCATATAATAGGTCAGTACACTCCACTACTAAGGTAAGTCCGTTTCAAGTGGTCTATGGCTTTAATCCGCGTGCTCCTATTGATTTGCTACCATTACCACCATCTGAAAAATTGAATTTTGATGCTACTACACGTGCTGAATTATTGCTTAAGATGCATGAAACTACTAAAGCAAACATAGAGAAAATGAATGAGAAATATCGTGCGTATGGTAGTAAGGGTAGAAAAGAGATAACATTTGAACCGGGTGATCTTGTTTGGTTGCACTTGCGCAAGGATCGTTTTCCTGATTTGCGAAAGTCTAAATTAATGCCCCGTGCTGATGACCCTTTCCGTGTGCTTGAGAAGATAAATGATAATGCATATAAACTTGAGTTGCCTGCAGATTTTGGGGTTAGTCCCACATTTAAAATTTCAGATTTAAAGCCCTATTTGGGAGATGACGATGAGCTTGAGTCGAGGACGACTCCAATTCAAGAGGGGGAGGATGATGAGGACATCACTTCACATTATACACATATGGAGTCTCCACCTACAATTCAATTACAAGGACCAATCACACGCGCCCGTGCCCGTCGCTTGAACCATGAGGTTAATTCTTTCCTTAGCAACTATGTTAATATTTGTTTGGACGGGATGCTACTGAATACTAGTGATATTTTGTTGCTTAGGAACATGGGAGATGGAATAGAAGAGTTGGAGTTGAAGACGGAGTCACACGGATGATTTGAAGTCAAGAATTCGCTGGTTCGGACTACATCGACCACCATGCACCAAAATGGGCATAACTTCCTCATACGAAGTCCGATTGGCACGTTCTTGGACTTTTTGGAAAGCTAAGGAGAAGACGGATCTTTTGCCATTGGTTTCGTCTCATTTGGAGTCTCGAGTCGATCTGTGTGTTTAAAACAGTCCTGCGTGACAGAACTAGGCCGTGTTGGCCCATATTCCGAGTCTGTACGTCTTCTAGCCCACAGCCCGTGTCTGTTCGCCTTCTACAGGCTGCCACGCCCTATATATTCATGCCAGCTGCCTTTAGGGTTAGGTTTTGCTTTGTTTGCATCTACACTTGTGTGTTTAGATCCCGCCTCTTGCACCGGACCGATTGGCTGCTGCATTGGCGTTCGTGAAACCTCACCTTATCATCGTTTGTCTGTGATTTGGCATTCGACTTGTATCCTTCCTGTTCTTGCTTGTGTTCTTGGGTTCGCTTGCAGGAATTAGCCTTCGTGGCGAGGTCAATCGCGTCATGCGTGGTTGATAACCAACGGAGACAGTGGTGTAACGATTGCAAGGTTTTGATCTGCCGGACCGGAGCCTTGGATCGCCAACGTCGAGATTCTCCACCAACCCAAGTTATCCTTTACCTAGCGGAAGATCGGGACCAATCACCAATCCCCCATCAACTTCTCATCCCATTCCATGAGTACTTAGATTATTTTACTGAGAAGTTTGATCTGCCATGTCTTGAATATTTTGCTTATCTGCCTATTAGCACTGTTTTGGTGTTTCTCCATTTTGACACCAGTTCTTTCTAGGCTAGATACTTTTAGACTTAGGCTTTCTGTTCACACTTTACTGCTTAGTTTTTTGAGGAGCGTTGGGTATTGGGAGTAGGCCATAGATTCAAAAGAATTTTTAGGCGCCCATTCACCCCCCTCTGGTCACTACTTTCGGTCCTACAAGTGGTATCAGAGCCTGGTTAGGGTTTTTCCATACCTTAACCGGTTCTAAACCCCAGTAGTGATCATGACTTCTCCTGGTAAGGTCCCGTCCTTGGAAGCTTATGGCTATAACTATTGGAAGACTCGCATGTGAGCCTATCTAATGAGCCAAGGCTCGGACATCTGGGACATTTGCGTTCACAATACGTTTGTTATATTGCCAGTTGCTGAGCATGGTACTCCAGGTATCATTGCCCAGCATCTGAGCAATAGTTAAGCTGTGAACATTCTGTTTTCTGGTTTAGGTCGCACTGAGTTTGAGCGTGTGAGCCATCTTTCCACTGCGAGAGAGATCTGGGCTACCCTCAAGGCACACCATGAGGGGACAGCCCAGGTCAAGGCTCGGCTCTATCAGACCTACCGGCGTGAATAAGAGAACTTCACACAAAAGTCGGGTGAATCTGTTGAAGCGTTGTTTGGTCATTTTCAATCGATCATAAACAAGCTTCGGGACAACAAGGCTGAGGGTGCTCAGTTAGTCTCAGATCACGAGAAGGCGCTCAAGGTTGTCCATACCTTGGACCCAAAGATCTGGGAGATCAAGGTATCCTCTATCGTTGAGAGCACTTCTTATGATACCTTGACCATTTCTGAGTTGTTTAGGAAGCTGAAGGCCACTGAGGTTGATATCCAGCTGAGATCAAATCTCACTGGCTCTGGATCAAAGTCCCTGGCCCTTGCTACACCTTCTGTTGATCCCTCTCCTATGAGCTGTGCTGAGTTCTCTTTGATGTCTATCACTGAGGATCAGCTTGAGTCTTTGGGAGATTATGATTTGTGTTTTTTTAACAACCGGGTGCGTCGTGTTTATGACAAGAGAATGTTCAAAAGACACAACACGAAATCCGGGTGCTTTGAGTGTGGTGACCCAGGACACTTCATCGCCGACTGCCCCAAGCGCAATGGACACAAGAAGGGCACCAGTGGTGGCTTCCACGACTCCGGCAAGCATGACAGCTCCTCCTTCAACAAGGGCAAGCCAAAAACAAGGTTCTTCAGAAAGGCCCTGAAGGATTACCGGCGTGAGAACAAGAAGCGCGACAAGGCCTTCTTCGCCGAGATGGAGAAGAGTTACTCCAAGCGGTCCACATCTTCTTCCTCTTCATCGAGCTCAAGCGATGAAGAGATCGTCATCAGGAAGGGGAAGGACAAGGACGATCCAGCAGACCTCTGCTTCATGGCTTTCGGGGACAGACCGAAGAGCCGCTCACACCAGCGCTGAAGATCCCGCAAGAGCTTCTGCTCAATGGCTCTTGGGGATAAGGAAGAAAAGAGCTCCTCCGATGACTCCGACGACGACGACAACGAAAAGGTATCATCTTATGAGCACGAAATCGTTGATTTACTCGAAAGCAATCGTCAGGAGTTAAAATATCGTGAAAAACTGCTTAGGGGGGGCCAAGAAGAGGATAGATGAGTTAGAGAGTGAGCTTGCCGTAGCCAATGGCAGAATTGAGAGTCTATCTTCTTCCCCCTACTTGGGTGATAGCAGTGAGTGCCCAAAGTGTGAGGTGCTTCTGTGTGACTTGTCGACTCTGAAGTCCAAGTACACAGAAAGGGTTGATGAGAGGGACGCTTTGGCCACTGAGCTGGAAAGCGCTCAGCTGGAGCTGAAAGATGCTCAAGCCATTGTCGTCGCACCCTATGCTGATTGCCCATCTCATCTAGCTGTCTTAGCTGAGCTGAAAGCCAAGGGCGATGAGCATTTAGGGGATTTGGAGAGAGTGAGAGCTGAGCTGGCGCAGACTAGGCTAGAGATTGAGACACTGTCAGTTCCACCCACTGTCTGTGAGAACTGTCTATCTCTTAGAATGGAGTTGATTAAGTTGAAAGCCGAGAAGTCTATCTAGGTAGATAGCGAGTGTGAGACCTGCTTGTCTCAGGTGGAGGTACTAGCTTCCTTGAGAGAGGAGCTAGCTGATTCTCAGAATGAGAACTTTTACCTCTGTTCTATCCTGAGTTGGATCAGTGCCCGAGAGCCACAGCTCGGCATGATGATCCAGCAGTTCAAGAGGCAGGATGGGTTTGGGGTAGGGTACACCTACGCCAAGGCTGACTTTGAGAGTGCCATTAGTCGGGCAGTGGAGTGGAGTAAAATGACTCCTGAGCAGAGATACCCCAAGACTCACTCCACTAAGTCTTCCCTGGCTAGTCAGCCCAAGGATGGAGTGATCCATGAACAGCCCAAAGCTCCACCCAAGAAGCCCATCTAGGTTCCAAAGCCCAAACACCTCCACACTTCTGTTGACTCTCTTCCATGCCCCTCTCAACCCAAGAAGACGACACCCAACACCACTAAGCCCAAGAACCCCAAGCCTCAACCACATCTTAAGAAGCCCACCTATCATTGTGAGTATTGTCAGAGAGACGGGCATCTTGTGGAGTTTTGCTTCAGGAGAAGCAGGTTGAGAGAGCAGAGCGTGCTCATGGTGATCAGGAGCAGTTCTACCAGCAGGGTGGTAAACTGCGTGTTCCTCGACGTGGGGAGAGGCTGGAGGCCAGGCCGCGTCGTGTAGGTGGTGGTAGAGGAGACGACTTTCATGCCCGTGCTCCAGTTGGTGGTGTTCGTTCTGGCAGAGCTCCAGGCCGTTTTGGCTACGGTCCTGGACCTCGTAGCCAAGGTGTTAGGCAGAACCATGGACATCGCTTTGAGCCGCGTTTTGGTCCAAACTCTTCTGGTGATTTCTGCTTTCCGTCTTTTGAGCAGATGGCTCGACACTAGTTTAGCTCTTTTGCTAAACCTGGTGCCGGACCGTTTGCTCCCCCTTACAACCACTGGTTGTGTAGGATTGGGGACTGGAGGATGTTGGGATCATGGACTCAGGATGCTCTCGCCACATGACGGGACATCGCAGATGGTTCTCCAGTCTCACTCCCCCGAGCTCCAAAGAGTACATCACATTCGGGAACAGTGGTCAAGGAAAGGTAAGTGGCATCGGCTCAATTCGCATTTCAGACCATTTCTCTTTGAAGAATGTTGCCTTGGTTAAAAATTTAAACTTTAATTTGATTTCTGTTTCGCAACTTCTTGAGGATGGTTTGGAGGCACGTTTTAAGAAGGGCAATTCTTCTGTGTTTGATTCTAGAGGGTCTTTGATTTGCCATATCTTACAATTTGGTAAAGTTTTTCGAATTGACTTCTCTAGTTCTTTTGGCCCTTCTCGCTGTTTGATTGCTGGATCTTCTGTTGAGCTCTGGAAGTGGCATAGGAGATTAGGACATTTGAGTTTTGATCTCCTAGTAAGGTTAAGCTCTATGGACCTCATCCGAGGATTGCCCAAGCTTAAAATGGAGAAAGATCTAGTTTGTCATCCTTGTCGTCACGGGAAAATGGTTGCTGCTTCTCCCTCACCTGTGACTCAGGTGATGACTTCGTATCCTGGTGACTTGCTACATTTGGACACTATCAGTCCAGCTCGGGTACGCTCAGTCGGTGGGAAGTGGTACGCACTTGTGATTGTTGACGACTTTTCTCGATTCTCGTGGGTTTTCTTTTGGAGTCTAAGGATGAGACTTTTCATTTTGTTCATGACCTGATTTTGAAGCTGAAGAATGAGAACAATGGTCGGATGCGAGCAATTCGCTCCGACAACGGCTCTGAGTTCAAGAACTCTCAGTTCGTCAGCTTCTATAGTGATCAAGGTCTTGATCATCAGTTTTCTGCTCCTTACACTCCCCCATAGAACGACGTTGTGGAACGAAAGAACCGCACGCTAGTCGAGATGGCCAAGATGATGCTCGATGAGCACAGGACTCCTAGGCATTTTTGGGCTGAAGCCATGAACACAGCTTGCTATCTGGCCAACCGCATTTTTCTTAGAGCTTACCTAGGTAAGACTTCATATGAGTTGCGGTTTGGCAGACAGCCCAAGGTGAGCCACTTGCGAGCATTTGGCTGCAAGTGCTTCATGCTCAAGAAGGGAGGGTATTTGGACAAGTTTTAGTCTCGTTGCTGGGATGGTGTTTTTCTTGGTTACGCTTTGCATTCCCGAGGCTTCCAAGTTTGGAAACTCGACTCCCAGCAACTTGTCGAGACTTGTGAGGTTTCGTTTGATGAGTCCTTGTCTTCTTTGACTCCTTCTTTTGAGCTTTCTGGTGATGATGAGCTCAGAGAGTCCATCTTCGAGGAATATGAGGACACTCCAGCTGCTGATGAGGGTGGGCCTTCTGCGCCTCCTGCAGAGCCCACACCTTCTGAGACTTCGACTGAGGACGAGGGTGGACCTCTGATCACTTCTTCCACTTCGATCGAGCCCCCTCAATCGAGTCTAGAGGTACCAGCTGCTGGAGTTCAGATCACTAGGGATCTAGAGCAGTTCAGCGTGATCACCCCTCAGAGCTCATCATTGGTGATTAGACTGAGAGAACTTTGCGTTCATCTGGTACATCTCTTGTTGTGTTTGCTGAATCTGCTTTTGTTGCATCTTTTGAGCCTAGAGATGTTTCTCATGCTCTCTATGATTCTAATTGGATTAATTCTATGCAAGAAGAGCTTGAGAACTTTGTCCATAATCGTGTTTGGACACTAGTTGAGCCGCCACCAGGATGCAACCCCATAGGCACCAAGTGGGTGTTCAAGAACAAACAAGGTGAAGATGGGGTTGTGGTGCGCAACAAAGCTCGACTAGTTGCCTAGGGTTTTTGCCAGAAGGAAGGTATTGATTTTGAAGAAACTTTCGCTCCTGTTGCCCGTCTTGAGTCCATTCGCATTCTCTTAGCTTTTACCGCTTCGAAGGGTTTTAAGCTTTTTCAAATGGACGTTAAGAGTGCTTTTCTAAACGGGTTCATAGAGGAGGAAGTTTATGTTGGGTAGCCCCTCGGTTTTGAGAACCCTAAGTTTCCTCGACATGTTTTTAAGTTGCAAAAAGCTTTATACGGGTTGAAGCAAGCCACCAGGGCTTGGTATGACCGATTAAAGCAATTTTTGTTGGGTAAGGGCTTTGTGATGGGTTCTGTGGACAAGACTCTCTTTTTGCTTAGAGTTGCTTCTGATTTCTTAGTTGCTCAGATTTACGTGGACGATATTATTTTTGGTGGTACTACTGATTCTCTTGTGTCCAAGTTTTCTGAGTAGATGCACAGTGAGTTTGAGATGAGCCTCATGGGTGAGCTCAAGTATTTCTTAGGGCTCCAGATCAAGCAGACCAAGGACGGCACCTTCATCCACCAATGTAAGTACACTCGTGACATGCTTAAGAAATTTGACTTTGGTGGGGAGTTGAAGCCGCAGATGACCCCAATGGGCACATCTGGAGGATTGGACAAGGACGAGAGCGGCGTCAAGGTCAACGAGAGGGAGTGTTGGCGTAAAAGATTACGCTAACAGGTTTCTGTAGAAAAGAAACTAACAAACGAAGTGTTTGCGAAGCAAACTGTTCTAAGCCTCCGAAAGGATAATAGCTTAGAATAGTTCGAAAGTGTGTATTGAATCACTTGTAATCGGTCCTTATTACAGGATGAAATGGGGGGTATTTATAGGCCTAAACATTAAGGAAAAGACCTATTTACCCCTCTATTACAACCGACATTAAGGAAACTATTCGGTTTCCTTAATAGGGCTAAAATGGTAAAAGACTAATCTAATAGGATAGAAGATAAGTCTTCCATCTTAGCTGGCAGAAAAGATCCTGAAGGACTTTGGTTCGAAGACATACTTCGAACCAGTACCTGTCTTCGGGCTTCGAACCAGATTCCGAGCATCTTCGAAGAAGGTCTTCGGACAATCTTCGAACTAGTTGGCTGTCTTCATGCTGCTTTAGCAATAACCCCGAAGATGAGATATTTTCCCCCAACAGTAGCCCCTCGAATACGCTTCTCCGTACGACCTGTAACGTTAGGAGAGCAGTATACGGAAAGAAAAGATAACCCATCATAGGGGTTATTGATTTTCGTTTTATCTCCGAAATGCATGAAGACATGAACTTCGAATCAGTCATAAAGTAATTACTGTTCGAACTATCTTAGAACTGACTCAGGAAGTTCGAAAGTCTTTTTAGACTTAGAAAAAATAGCCGTTAGTTTCTGTTTCTAACGGAAGTTATATGAGGCGTTATTTTCGGAGGAGAATAACAGGCGGGAATGCGAAAGGGCAGAGCCCAAACGGTAACAAACGGAAAGATTAGGCTATAAATAAAGAGCCCCAAAACTTACCCGATTACCTTTTCACCGCTTCCTCTCAGTCAAAGCTTTTTGAGCCCTTTGAGTTCTTGAACCCTAGCCTTCGAGTTCTTGAGCCCTAGTCTCCATTCCCTCAGATCAATCCGGCAATCGCGATGGTGAAGACCAAGGGATCTGCACCTCCTTCGGCCTTGGCTCGGCAGCAGGCAGCAGGCAGCAGCAGCGGCGGCGACATTGGCGGCGGCACCCTCGATGCAGGCGGCAATATCCATGGCGGCAGGGGGGAGAAATCCCCAAATCCCCGATGACCAAGGTCTGTGCCCACCATCGACTAAGTACTTGGATCAATCTTTTGAGTTAGGGCCGTCTACCTGCAAGAGAGAATCTTTGGCAATCACAGCAGGGGGTAAGATTAGCAATGGGGTTATGGTTCGGAGACCGGGCAAAGAATCAATCCCATCACCAAGACCCGGAGAGGTTGTAGTGTTCGAAGCTTTTTTCGAAGCAGGCTTGGGCCTCCCTGCTGTCGATTTCTTGGCCGAAGTTCTTGACCTGTTTCATGTAACCCTCCCCCAGCTATCTCCGAATGCTGTAGCTAGATTAGCTATCTTTGAGTGGGCGCTGAGAGCCGAAGGCTGTGAGGGGAGGGCTGAAATCTTCGCTGCACTGCATAGAGCGACTTGTCAGCCGAAGACCTCCGTAGACTCCGGAGGTGAGAAAGTAGTGGTTGCCTTCGGAAGCATCAATTTCAGGCTTCGAGACGAATATGCTCTGCGATTCCCTGCTAAGGCCATCAATGCTAGATGGTACACTGATTGGGTACTGAGGTGGTTTTATGCCGAAGTCGGAACTAGCAGTCCTCTGGCTGGGCCCCTCAAAGAAATCAGGTTCCGGAAAGAAGCCCTAGTGCAACCTAACGAAGGCCAGCTCGAAGCCCGCCTGAACCTGCTTGAAAAAGTTAGTCGAAGGCTCAGTATGCGAGACTTGGCTGAAGAATTCATCGGTCTTCAAATTCCTCCACTGATGGCCAACTGGCCTATCATCTTCGAAGAAGACTCCGAAGGCGGCCTTCGCAAAATCAATTATACTTCGAGCCCTGCAGGTAACTTCGAAACCAACATGCATTGTACATATTTACTTCGAAGAAAGACTAACTCGAATTATTTTTAGCTTCTTCAGACCCTATTACATCAGAACAAATTGTAAGGGCTTCAGAGAAGATTCTTGGTGCCCCAACTCCGTCCGAGAAAGAATGGCGAGTTAAATTAGTCGGGAGTTGGGAGAGATTTAACAGAGTATGGGGAATGTTGAAGTTAACTCCGCCCCCTCTGATGGATTGGGTGCCTCAGGAGAAAGGCCCCAAGAAAAGAGTAGCTGAAGCCAGAGCTTCAAGTTCAGCGAAAACTCCGGTGAAGAAGGTGGCTCGGAAACCAAAGAATCTCGCACCTTCGGATCCTGCTCCTTCAAGTTCAAGAACCTCACTTTCTGGTTCTAAAGAGGATGAAGGTATTTTATTAGTGAAATTAATTGATGAAGATGCAGCTCAACGAAGTATTCACATTGAAGATACTGCAGGTATTCCGGAGCTTCAAGCCAACATCGAAGAAGTAAGAGCTCCGGACACCCAGGAAGAACAAATCGAAGCCCCTATGGGTGTAGATGAGGCCGAAGTACCTGCGAACGTACCGGAGTCTGGAGATAATGCTGATCAACCAATGACTTCGGTAGTTCAAGAAGATACAACTCAGGACGGAGTTCCTGTGAACGAAGGTGGGGTCGAAGTCACTATGACTTCGATTCCTGAAGAAGTAACGAGGACTCCCCAGGACGATGCTCCTGCAGTCCAAGATTTAACGGCTGATTCGGATGAGGACTACACTTTTGATCCTCCGATCAGTCCGGTACTCGATATTCCAGAGAATGTCGAAGGTAAATTTTGCATAATTTTTATCAATTTTTGCAAAATTATACAATGTATAATATTTCTGTTTTTGCAGAGCCTCCTGTTGTCGAAGTATCTCACGAAGATACAATTCAAAGACCTTCGACAACTTCGGAGCCACGACCGGAGGTTACTCTACCGGGGCCTGGAAGAGGAAAAAGACACATAGAGCCTCCAACTCAAGAATCGACTTCATCTGACTCAACGGATGAAAGTGAATCAACTGAGGGGGGGGCCATCTTCAGAAGTTCCAAGGGCCTCGGAAGAACTCTCCGGACCTTCGCTAAGCAGAGCTGATCAAAAGGCTTCAGTAATGCTTCCTCTCATAACTCCTTTTTTGGAGGAGAAAACCGGACTTGGGACTTTGGTTAAACCTTTGGGTGAAGCCAGTCGCAAAGTCGGGGAAACAGAACTGGTAGCCCGTTTAAGCAGAGTGAAGGGTTCGGAGCTTAACCTTGCCGTGGAAAGAGCAGCTTATCAGGTATAAAGCATCTTCGAACCAAATAGCAAATTATATATGAATAATTTCTTATTTCATTTTTTCTTTTTTCTTAGCAAGCAGTCTTAGCCCGCGCTGCGGCTTTATCGAACGAAAACGAAATTGCTCAACTTCGGGAAGAGAACGAAGCTCTTCAAAGAAATTTTAACTTCTCCGAAGGTCGAGTAGCTCAGATGGACAATGTAATATCAGCAGAGCGAAGGGCTAGGCAAAGCTTGGAGGCTACAAAAAAAGAGCTCGAAGCAGAAAGAATTGTGCTTCGGGCAGAGATTGAAAGACTGCGGACGGAGGATGCTGCCAAAGGGTCTGAACTTGTAAGGCTACAAGAAGAAGCTGGCCAACTCCGGACTCAGAAGAATGCTTTGACTACGGAGAATGCTAGAATCTCCGGAGTTTTAGCAGAAACAACTTCGGTCAAGGATGCACTTAATGCGGAAAAGCTCAAGTCTGAGAAGGTGGCTTCGGAGGTCATCGAACAGATGCTAGGTGTCTTGGAGTACTTCGGTACTACTGGATCACTACCTTCGGATGACAATGTAACTCTGCTGCGCCGGCTAAAGAGGATCCAAGGAGCAGTGAAGCAAATGAAGACGGCAGGCATGCGTTATGGAGAACTCTCCGGACAAGTGTCTGCCCTTGGAATACTTCGCTACTACGAAGATTTGGGCCGAACAATCACTCCGAGCGCAGAGGGCTCCGTTATCTTCGACGACGCGAGACTTTTGACTCCTTCCGAAGGCGTAGCTACTGCTTGGCGAGCCTTCCAGACTTCGTGGAGAGCCGAAGGTCGATCTGCGATCAAGGCTTGGATTGATGAAGGCCAACGCCAAAAACAAGTTCGGAGCCAAGCTTCGAGCAGTCAGCCTCCTCCGAACCCGCAGGTTTAGGATTTATTTAGGATTTTCTGATTATGTAAAGCTGATGCTTGTAAATATTTATCAATGAAAGTCTTGCTTGTCATATTTTTAGGCTTTGCTTCTTATGGAAGATATCGAAGTGGTAGAGCTTAACAGCGAACTTCGCTCATTGTGGAACACCTTCGAACTTCTAAAGAGTTATAAGCGTCCTCGATTTCTTATTCCTCGAGATGACTCCGGCGTTATTGCGCCCGAAGTAATCAAAGACGTATTGTCTTATATCAAAGAGGAAGATAAAGAAATTGACGCAAACACCTCGTCTTCTGAGGACACTAATTGGTCCGAAGACGAAGGTGAAGCCCAAAATAAAAGATCTGAAAATCTTGGAAGCTGGGAAAGAAGCCCCGAGCAGCTTCGAACTTGGGCCGAGCTTCAACAGGAGCAAAAGGATTTTAGAGCTTCGAAGGGGAGGAAGAGAGTTAAACGTAAAGTTCTTAGAACTTCCGATGTTGGAACTAGTCGTTCCACCCCTAGCTCTCGGGACCGAAGAGGTCTCCGATTCCTTCTTGGTATAGATACCAATTTTTCATAATGTAATCTGTAAACACATTTGTTTCAATAATGAATGCCGATTTAAAATTGTCTCCATATTTACTAGCCCCTCTTTGGGTATAAGCAACTTCGAACTGTATTCAAAGATGGTTATGCACAAAGAAAAAACTTCGGAGTACAATTTTTTTTTTGGGGGTTCGGAGCCCCTCTGTCATTTTAAAGATCTTTGGAAATCTTATGAAACGTCTTCAACCTTTGTAGTCAGAAGAATGGTAACTTGGTACCTTTGTTTGCTTTACGAAAGAAATCAATTAAGATAACTTCGAGGACACTTTAGTGTCTTAAGAAATTTGTCACTTTGGACTTATATGAACAGACATTCGAAGCTCATGGCTTAAATGCTGTTTTGCTTTAGCCACCTTCGGCTATTTTTGCAGAAGTCTTCCAGCCGGAGCTTGGACTTCGCAGAATTTGGCCACCTTGGGCTCTTTTTTGCAGAAGTCTACCAGCCGGAGCTTGGACTTCGCAGAAATTGTAGCCACCTTCGGCTATTTGTGCAGAAGTCTACCAGCCGGAGCTTGGACTTCGCAGAATTTGGCCACCTTGGGCTCTTTTTTGCAGAAGTCTACCAGCCGGAGCTTGGACTTCGCAGAATTTGGCCACCTTCGGCTCTTTTTACGGATGTCTGACAAGCTGCAGCTTGGACTCCGCAGATTTTGGCCACCTTCGGCTCTTTTTACGGAAGTCTACCAGCCGAAGCTTGGACTCCGTAGAATGTGGTATTGGCTCTTTTACGGATGCCTACAAGGTATCAGCTTGGGCTCCGGATGGATTTCAGCCACCACACCGGAGGCTTCGACTTTATGGGTACGAAGTCCGGAAATACAGCCCAGCTTGATGACACTTCCCTCTCGATCGACTTCCGTCCTAGCGCGTCCGCTCGGGAAACTAGGAGTGTCAAGGGGAAGGCAAACCACAGGGTGTATGTTTTATTAATTTAGAGGTGATTACAAGCGGATTACAAGGAGCCCTTATGCGAAATATCGCTTTAGGTGCTCTGCATGCCAAGTATGCGCTAACTCTTCACCTTCTAAATTAGCTAATTTGAATGAACCAGGGCGCCCGGAGCGGACAATTAGATATGGACCTTCCCATTTATTGCCTAACTTCCCTGGTGTTATAATGCTTCGTAGAACAAGATGACCCGGCCTTAACTCGCTGAGCTTAACCTTCGGGTCATACCAAGTCTTCGTCTGCTGATGATACTTTGATAAATTAGCCACAGCTCGAAGTCTTGTTTCTTCTGACAAATCTAACGAAGCTTGTCTTTCTTCTTCGATGTCTGGTTCGGTGCTGCGAAATGATCCCCCTTTGAGCTCCGTTGGAGTCATTGCTTCATCTCCGAATAGTAGTCTGAACGGAGTAAAACCTGTGGACCTTGTTTGCGTAGTCCGAATGGACCACAGAATCTTCGGAAGCTCTTCGGTCCACAGTCCCTTTGATAATCCTACTATTCTTCGATTTAGCCCTGATAAAATATTTCCATTGGCTCGCTCAACGGCTCCATTCGACTGAGGATGTCTTACTGCAGCAAAACATAATTGAATGCCTAGGTCTTCGCAAAACTTCCTGAAGGGTTCTGCGTCGAACTGTGTTCCATTATCAACTGTGAGATATCTAGGCACTCCGAACCGGCAAATAATGTTCTTCCAGAAGAATTTCTGTACATTATTCGAAGTGATAGCTGTTAAGGGCTCTGCTTCTACCCACTTAGAAAAATATTCAATGGCTACCACTGCGAACTTCAGATTTCCCTTTGCTAACGGAAAGGGACCAATTAGATCCATACCCCATCTGGCCATAGGCCATACCGGAGCAATGACTTGAAGAGCTGTTGGTGGGCGATGACTCCGTTGACCCATCCACTGGCATCCTTGACAAGTGCGGACCAAGCTCTCCGCATCAGCTGTTATTGTGGGCCAATAAAGCCCCTGGCGAAGTGTTTTTCCTGCCAGAGCTCTAGGGGCTAAATGACTTCCACAAAGGCCTTCGTGAATTTCTCGAAGAATTTCTTGGCCTTCGGCTTGAGATATACATCGGAGTAGAGGGGAACATACTCCGGCCTTGTATAATATACCGTTGATTAACTGATAGTTTCTTGCTCTGAGCTTTAATCTTGACAATTGGGGCTCTTCGGGCAAATTTGTTCCTCCTTGCAAGAGTTCTATGATCGAATCTTTCCAATCTGCACTAGGAATGCAGAGAATCTCTGCAGAAGCAACTTGTGGCACCGAAGGTATATTGAGCTCCTCATAGAAAGCTTCGTCAGGCACATCCACAGCTCCGGCAGCAGCCTTCGCTAAAATGTCTGCTTGCACATTTTCAGCTCTTGGTATACTCCGAATGGAAATACCCTTGAAATGTGCTTCGATCTTGCGGATTTCTTCCAAGTATTTTGCAAGCTGTGGATGTCGGACTTGGAAACTTTTGTCCACGTGCCCTGCTACTATCTGAGAATCTGTTTTTATAATTATCCTTGTAGCCCCTAGAGCACGTGCTTTCCGGAGTCCCAATAAAATTCCTTCGTACTCCGCTATATTATTGGTAGACTTAAAGTTGAGTCTTGCGGAGTACATTGCTCTTTGTCCTGACGGTGAAATTAATACTGCCCCAATGCCTGCTCCGGATGCTTGGAAAGCCCCATCGGAGTAAATAATCCAAACTCCGTCATCTGATTTTTCTGGAGTCAACTTCGCAGGTGGAGTCCACTCTCCTACGAAGTCTGCTAGGACTTGAGACTTGATAGCTGTCCTTGCCAGGAAAGATATGCCGAAGGGTGCTAGCTCTACTGCCCACTTTCCAATCCTTCCAGTGGAATCTTTGCTTCGGAGCATATCTCCTAAAGGATACGAAGTTGGTACAATTACATTATGAGCCAAAAAATAATGTCTTAGCTTTCTCGAAGCCATTATCAGAGCATAAACGAACTTTTCAAGTTCGGAGTATCTTGTCTTCGCTCCTGACAATGCTTCAGATACAAAATAGACAGGATTTTGGACCAACTTCCCATTGATATCTGCTTCTCTGACAAGGACTGCGCTGACAGCTGAACCTGTAGCTGCAAGATACAGGAGTAGGGTTTCGTCCGCAATAGGCACCGTGAGTGTAGCAAGATTGCTGAGATAATCTTTAATATCTTCGAAGCTTTTCTGACACTCCGGTGTCCATGCAAAATCTTCGGACCCTTTCAAAGCTTTAAATATTGGCAAGCTCCTCTCCGCAGACCTTGATAAAAACCTGCTAAGTGCGGCCAGACGTCCAGTCAGCTTTTGCACTTGCTTTAAATTCTCCGGAGGAGCCATCTTCTGCAGCGCAGTTATTTGAGTAGGGCTAGCTTCAATTCCCCTGCATGAAACTAAGTACCCTAACAACTTTCCAGCCTTAGCTCCGAATACACATTTTTCGGGGTTAAGACGGATTCCACATGCCCGAAGGCTATTGAGTGTTTCTGCTAAGTCTAGGCTATGTTGGTGCTTTAAAGCACTCTTTATTACAATATCATCCATATAGGCCTCTACATTACGGCCTAGTTGATGACCTAGAGCCTTAGCAACTAATCTTGAAAAAGTAGCCCCGGCATTTCTTAGGCCGAAGGGCATTCTTACATAGCAGAAGACTCCCGAAGGAGTTACAAAGCTCGTCTTGATTTCATCTTCGCGCTTCAACCATATTTGATGATAACCAGAATACGCGTCGAGGAAGCTTAGTAACTCCGAACCTGCAGTGGAGTCAACTAGTTGATCAATTCGGGGCATGGGGTAGGGGTCACGTGGGCACGCTTTATTCAAAGATGTGAAATCAATGCACATGCGCCACTTTCCGGAAGACTTCTTCCTGACGAAGACTGGGTTGGCTAGCCATTCTGTATGGGCCACTTCTCTGATAATCCCAGCCTTCAACAGTTTTTCAACTTCGTCCTTAGCTAGAGCAGCTCTCTCTGCGGACATCTTCCGCAGCCCTTGTCGAACAGGCCGGGCCTTCGGGTTTACAAGCAAACTGTGCTCAATAATATCCCGATCGACTCCGGTGATATCTTCGTCGGACCAAGCGAAGACATCCAAGTTTTCTTCTACGACCTTTTCCAAGGAAGTTGCAACTTCGGGAGGTAAATCTTTACCAAATTGAAAAGTGTATTCTTTACCATCTTTAACGATGATCTTCGTTGCAATCTCTCCTTCGGGACTTGGTCTTGGAAATGACTTCTTCGAAGCTTCGGAAGAGGCTGAAAAAATTTCTTCATCATTTTGAACACTGTTTACTTGCCTCGGATCAAGAGGAGGACCATGGCCATATTCTGCCCTCCGAGCCATGGCTTGATCTCCGAAGATTGTCAGAACTCCTGATTGTGTGGGCATCTTTATGCACAAGTAGTTATGATGCGCCACAGCTCCGAACTGATTCAACATGCCTCGTCCGAAGATGACATTATAAGCATACGGGGCATCTACCACATCAAAGATAATTTCTTCAGTTCGGGCTAGTAAACCTTCTCCGAAGGTTACTTCCAGGCCTATCTGGCCAAGTGCATCTAGCGGAGGTCCTGCGAAGCCTTGCAGAGGACGAGCCGCTGGGAGGAGATGCTTCCGGGAAATGCATAACTGATCGAAGGCTTGTACAAATATGATATCTGCCGAGCTACCTCCGTCAATTAGCACCCTTCGGACTTCTGTCCCTGCAATATCAGCAGTAATAACCAATGGATCTGCATGCGGGAACTTGATACCAGCTGCATCCTCCGCAGAGAAAGATATTGGAACATGAGACCACTCCGGCATTGCAGCTGCAGATGACGAAGTCCCAATGTGGCCTACTTCTCGAACGTACTCTCTTCGCTGTCTCTTGGACATGCTTCCGAGGGTACCTCCTCCGGAGATAGGGAGAACTACTCTCTTCCCTCTATCTTGCCCTTCTTCTTGCTTCGGAGGTGGCATAACATTGGCCACCGGAGGATGCCTTGCAGCATCAAAATTTTCTATCCGCGCCACAGCCTGGACCGGCTCCGGGCGCACTGCTGCTGCTGGACTTCGGTCGGTACTACCTCGACCCAAAGTTCTCTCCAAATATTCTCCCCGAAGGGTAAGAATAGCCTTGCAGGTGTCAGTTGCATGGCTTCGATTCTCTCCATGAATACAACAAAAAAGGGGCTGGCCCTTGCCAGCCGTTTTCCCTGGCGGCCTCCAGCCGCTGGGCTTGTTCCCCGCAGACTGTGGAGCTCTTGGTGCAAACTTCTGCGGGGGTGCAATGTTTAAGACTTCAGAACGAGGGTGCTTTTGCCCTCTTCTTCTATCATGTTGCACTTCGAAGACTGGTTCTTGCGGCTGCGCCGGAGTCTTCACCTCTGCTTTAACTTCTGTCAAAACTGTCGAAGTAGCAGTAGTCCTCCGAAGCCAACCTTCTTCTGACTTCGAATATTCCTCGAAGTACGACATCAGCTGTGATACTGTGGTGATGCTCTTCCGATGCAGTTTATCCAGAAGGCCTTTATGACTAACGCCTTCCCGAGCCGCATCAACCACCGAGGATGTGGACAGCCCCCGAATTTGCGACTTCGTGTGAGCGAAGCGCTTGAAGTACTGCCTCAATGTTTCTCCGGGGAGCTGTTTCACTTGGAAAAGGCTTCCTGTCGACATGGGGGGCACGAAGGTGCCCTGAAAGTTACTTATAAACTTCCTCTTCAACTGTGACCAGGAAGCGATTGATCCTGGCTTTAAAGACTAGAACCATCTCAACGCCACTCCTTGAAGGGCTAACGGGAAGCACTTCGCCATAGTTTCTCTGTCTCCGCCACTAGCCTCAATCGCTAGGGCATAAGAACGTGCAAACTCACTAGGATCTTCGTCTCCGGCATACTTGCAAAGCTTCGAAGCTTTGAACTTCGGATCGAAGCGAACCTTCTGAAGCTCGGGATGCAACGGAGATTCATTGTCATAAGAGGCATTCTCCGGGGCTTCGGGATAATCAAGATCGTCGTCTTCGGGCACTTCGGGGATAGCTGGGGTGGCTTGAGAGCGAAGCCTGTTTGCAGCCTCTTGTCGCCACCTCGCTACCTCAGCTTGAAGATTGGCCATTTGAGTGGCCATGTCTCCAAGGCTATCTTCATCTCCTCCGGAAGGACCTTCCGGGTCTTGAGAACTGGTATGATCAGTTCGAATTGGAATGGAGGGTGGCGGAGTGGCTCCGGGCGGTCGGAGTATGGAAGGGGTTGGCGGAGAGGTATCATATCCTCGAGGGATAGAAGCCCCTTGCGGAGTTTGAGGTGGAGGGATAGTCGAAGACCCTCCGACTTCGACTGTGTCGAAGGGTATCTCTCCGGAGATCCGAGAGGACCTCCGAGTGGGATTGCGAGGTGCGCTCCGCTTAGGAGGCATGATGCAAGAAATTGGTAGAGAACGAAGTTTTTTGAACTAAGTTCCCCACGGACGGCGCCAACTGTTGGCGTAAAAGATTACGCTAACATGTTTCTGTAGAAAAGAAACTAACAAACGAAGTGTTTGCGAAGCAAACTGTTCTAAGCCTCCGAAAGGATAATAGCTTAGAATAGTTCGAAAGTGTGTATTGAATCACTTGTAATCGGTCCTTATTACAGGATGAAATGGGGGGTATTTATAGGCCTAAACATTAAGGAAAAGACCTATTTACCCCTCTATTACAACCGACATTAAGGAAACTATTCGGTTTCCTTAATAGGGCTAAAATGGTAAAAGACTAATCTAATAGGATAGAAGATAAGTCTTCCATCTTAGCTGGCAGAAAAGATCCTGAAGGACTTTGGTTCGAAGACATACTTCGAACCAGTACCTGTCTTCGGGCTTCGAACCAGGTTCCGAGCATCTTCGAAGAAGGTCTTCGGACAATCTTCGAACTAGTTGGCTGTCTTCATGCTGCTTTAGCAATAACCCCGAAGATGAGATATTTTCCCCCAACAGGGAGTTTCGAGGGATGATCGGTTCGCTGATGTACTTGACGGCGACAAGACCGGACATACAGTTCGCCGTGGGACTTTGCGCGCGTTTCTAGTCTTCACCACACGCGTCTCATCGGCAGGCTGTCAAGCGCATCTTCAGGTATCTCACTTATGCGCCCGATCTCGGTCTTTACTATTCAGCATCATCATCTCTTGATTTATCTGGCTTTTCGGACGCTGACTTTGGTGGTTTCCGGTTGGATCGCAAGTCAACTTCCGGTACTTGCCAGTTTCTTAGTTCTTCTCTTGTCTCTTGGTCTTCTCGAAAACAATCTAGCGTTGCTCTTTCGACTACTGAGGCTGAGTATGTACCTGCTGCTAGCTGCTGCTCACAGTTGGTTTGGATGATTTCCACTCTGCGAGATTTTGGGTTGTTCTTTCCTACCAGAGTTCCATTGTTTTGCGACAGCACCAGTGCTATTAGTGTAGAGAAAAACCCCTATCTCCATTCAAAAACCAAACACATTGATGTGCGCTTTCACTTTCTGCGGGATCAATATGAGAAAGGTGTCATTGACCTTGTTCATGTTGATACCCATCATCAGTTGGCTGACATTTTCACCAAACCCCTAGATCAGTCTACTTTTGAGCGTTTACGAGGGGATTTGGGTGTTGTGTATCCTTTCTAGGATATCTTGCGTCAGTTTTCTTACTTCTTTACTCTTTTCTTGAGTTTTTCTCTGTGTGTTCATATCATACATATTCACATATCACACTTTTGAGCTGCTTCTGTTATATGATTAAACTGCTTTACTTATTCTAGCTGGTACATGCTATTGAATACTTGTCAATGATCATGCTTTGGTTCAGTTCACTTGATATGTCTGATATCTATCATATGCATGGCTTTTATGCTTTAAACTTGAAAACATGATCACCATTGCTTCTGGTAACTAGCATGCGTAGGCTGAATGTTCTTGCTATCTGTTACATGCCTTGTAGCCAGTTCCTGACTTAGATGCAAATATGCAACTTGGACATCTTTCTGCTTTAAACATGGAAATGTGCTATAAAAATGATGAAAAATCAAGAAAAATGATAATTCCATGCCTTTTTATGCATAACGTGAAAAGATCCAGGTGGGTTTGTTTTATCGCATTGCATTGTTCTGGACTGCGTACCATAGCACTTTGGTATGAACTAGGACAGTGTAGTGTATGCCAAGACCAATGTCTTAAGCTTCTGATGGTCCAGTTCTGGCCTAGGCTTGACTTGGTCGTTCAGCATAAGGTTTGACACGAAAATAACCCTTGACAAAAATGAAAAAGGAAAAAGAAAAAGCCTGAAAATTGAATTGATAACGAGTTTGCTGAAGCACTTTGTTTTGGATAATGCTTATCTTGGTAGATATCAGTTATCTTCTACATCTCATGCTTTACCTTGCTTGCTAACTAGAAAATGTGGTGATGCTTTTGTTTGCAAAATTTGAAAATGCGTGCTAATGACTTTCTTTAGATATCATTTGTTGCACTGATCATGCGATGTATCTTAGACAATATGTCTTTTACTGTATCTGTTCGATGTTGTAATTGCAGTCAATCATATCTGAGAAGCATGCTTTATTCACTCCACCTGCACCCCAGTTGCATTCATTGCATATTTTGAGGGGGAGTTGCATTTCAGGGGGAGTCTGTGTCTTTTTTTTGAGTGCTTGATGAGTTCACTTGTCAACAAGGGGGAGAAATTTTGGGATCAGAGTTTAAGGGGGAGTTTTTGTCCCGTTTGCTCTTACTCTGTTGATATCCTTGTTGATGTTTCTGAAATCGCACTCATTTTAAGCTTTTACATTTTGGTTAACCATAATGACCGCCTTTTGCTTTTGTTTGGCTTTTGGTCATTAGGGTTAAACTTTTAATTTATTTTCTTCTTCTTTGTGTTTTCTTGTGCTTTGTTTTCGTGTTTCCACATGTGTTCGCAAGTACTGAAGAGCTGAAGAAGTAAAGTGTTGACAATGCACTCATCAAGGGAGAGATTGAGGAGCCATGCTGAATAGTGTGGGCCTCATGGCTCCAGATGTGATGAGTCATTGTCAACGATAGTCAAAGAGGACAGAAGAAGAGAGGAGATATGCTGCTTCATGGGCCGCGTGTGACTCAGGTACACGGGTAGCGAGTGACTGTTGGGCTGAGAGAGCCGCGAAGTCAGGCTGGCCCAATCCGGGTACATGGGCTAGGAGCAGCAGAAGACCCACTGGGATGTTGACCAGGATTGACACAGGTACACGGGCGGTGAGTGATTGCCGGGCTGAGAGAGCTGCGGAATCGGGTCGGCCCAATCCGGGCACCTGGTGCAAAGTTGGTGGAGGCTTTGTCAGTTTCAGCACAAAACTGACGACCGCTGATCTTGTACCGGACTGTCCAGAAGAGAAGTCGTAGTCGCTATGATAGCTTAGCTTCCGGATAAGTCATCTGTAAATAGGAGTTTTCTATTTTGTCCCTAGGCCCACAGTCAGTCAATCGAGTCTATAAAAAATTCTAAGGGCAGTTTAGTCTTTTCCTTTATTTCAGCGTCTGTAAAAAACCCTAAGGGGCTGGTGGAATATTCCTAGTATTGGGCAGCCTATAAATAGAGCCCCAATCCCTAGGGTTAGGTCACCCTTTTAAGAAATCACTTTTTAATCATTCCTTGGGTCTCTCCTGTTTGTTCCCAGTGTGCGCCGCCAGGCCCCTGCTCACGCGATTTTATTTCTTCCTGCACTGTTGTGAGTTCTGTTCTTCATGAATATTTGAGATTCTATATTCTTCTCCTGTCATTTGGTTTGCAGCAAGTATGTGGTTGATTTTATTGCTTCGATTGACGTGCGGCTAGTTCTATTCCTGTGCGAACTCTCTGTTGCTTCTGTTCTTCACGTGAGGAGTACTAGTTCTTGCTTGAAGAAAGTAGTACCTACTTCCTGTAGCAACAGTACACTAGTACTCTAGCTTTGCTTTTTCTTGCGTAGCCTTTTTGATCGAGTATACATGACTTTGTCTTTCTCTGGGTGTTTTTGGCGAAGCCCCCTCACTTGTTCGAAGACGTTCTGCTCTGAGAAGCAGGCTTTGACCTGTCATCCTCGAAAGCTTCGCTAGAACTTTTGACTCCGAACGTGAGCTATGAATCTTTCTTCGAAGTGTGCTATGTTCTAAAGTTTTTGTTCTGGCATACTTCAGCACTTTTGCGAAGCGTACTTGACAGGCTTCGAAGTTAGCTTCGAAGCATGTCTCTCGGGTAGACTTCGATCGAAGTGTGTTTTTCTGAGATCTTTCTGCTGCTGTCCTTTTCGAGGATCACAGATTGTGGGTTCGGATATTGTCATTCGAAGTTAGTCCTTGGTTCGAAGGTTCCCACGTTGGTAATCATACCTCGATCAAGCTAGTTTCGAAGGTAGAGTGTAGGCTTTGATTTGGTCTTGCTTCCGTATGTTGAGCTTCGCTTCTCTTTCGAAGATTGCTTTTCTGTGAACTTTCTTCGAAGCTTTCTGTTCGAAGTCTAGGCTTCGAAGTACACTGTTTGAAGCAAGCTTCGATACTTACATACTTCGCTTCAAAGCATACTTCGCTCTCTACCACACTCGAACTAGGCTATACTCAACAAACCTTCGACACTTCAACGACAACCTTCGCTAGACTTCGACATTCTTCTCCGAAGCAGGCTTCGACTCAGCAAAGCAGGCTTCGACACTGCGAAGCAGGCTTCACCAAGTTTCGAACAAGAGACAAATTTTGAACAGTAACTCCTCATCCCATTCCATGTGTACTTAGATTATTTTACTGAGAAGTTTGATCTGCCATATCTTGAATATTTTGGTTATCTGCCTATTAGCATTGTATTGGTGTTTCTCTGTTTTGGCACCGGTTGTTTCTAGGCTAGATACTTTTAGACTTAGGCTTTCTGTTCACACTCTGCTGCTTAGTCTTTTGAGGTGCATTGGTTATTGGGAGCAGGCCATAGATTCGAAAGAATTTTTTAGCGCCCATTCACCCCCCCTCTGGTCTCTACTTTCGGTCCTACATCGGAAAGCACTTCATGCCACCTCTTCGGGAACTCTTCTATTTTCCTCTTAATGAGCTTAATCACGATTTTATTACTAGACTCGGCCTGACCATTGACCTGAGCATAATATGGTGAAGAGTTTATTAACTTAATACCATAAAATTCGGCAAAGTCTCTCATCTCTTTAGCAACAAATGAAGTACCTTGATCTGTAGTGAGAGTTTTGGGGAATACTGAATCTATGTATAATGTGCTACAAGATAAAATCAGTTACCTCATTGTGAGTCATATTCTTGAGGGGCATGACTTTGGTCCATTTGGAGTAGTCTGTTGCCATCAACACGAACCAATGCCCTTTTGAAGGAGGATAACTTTGGCCGATGAAGTCTAAACCCCAACCTCGGAACGGCCATGACTTGATAATAGGGTTAAGTGGTGAAGCAGGAGTTAGCTGCATATTACCAAACTTTTGACACGCTTCACACCCTCTATAATATCTAAAACAATCCTCAGTCATAGTCGGCCAGTAGAATCCCGCTCTTTTCAGCATCCAACTCATTTTCTGGGCCGACTGATGAGTGCCACAAAGCCCTGCATGGACTTATCCCGTAGCTACTTTGGACTGTTCATCATCAAAACACTTTAAAAGTACTCCATCAATAGTTCGACGATATAACACATCATCTAGCAATACAAATTTAAAAGCTTGTCACCGAACTTTCCGATCAACCCTTTGACTGGGATTTCTTAAATACTGGACGACTGGAATTCTCCAATCATCCTCATGGACACCTAGAGGGTTTACTAACTCCTTTCCTAGAGTGAGGTCTAAATCGCTAACTTCGGAGTGCCCTCCGGGCCTTTCATGTTTTTGCCGAAGGCATGTTGGATTGGTTGTGCGGAGCCGATCAGACTGAAGCCTCCTACCGGAGGGGTCTGGATCCTAAAGACATCTGCTATTCAGCGGGCTTCGGTGCAGGGGCTCCAGCGGGCAGGGCCCTTTGGCAAATGGAGTGTTCCGACATGAGGGCTCCAACACATGAAACCCTCCAGTGGCCGGAGGGGTCCGACCCGTAGGGTTCGACGGACCTCGCGCCTGCCTAAGGCATCTAGCTTCGGTAGTGAGACCAAGCATTGGCTTTTCCTGTACAGAAAATTTTCCTCTCCTGACTTGATAGCCTGATGCTTGCTGAGCCAAATCATTTGTAACTGAGTTGGCTTCTCTTGATACATGAGAAATTTTGAAGTCGTCGAAAGTAGCAACTATGTCTAAACACTTATCCAAGTAACTATTTAGCAAGTCATTAAAACATTGAGCACTCTTAGCTACTTGTTGCACTACAAGCAAAGAATCACCATGTGCATGAACATGTTTAACACCCATGGATTCTAGTAATTCAAGTCCTAGCAATAAAGCATCATATTCAGCTTGGTTATTGGTATAAAGAAATTATAAATTGGTCGATGTTGGGGGAAAATATTCCATCTTCAGGGTTATTGCAGTAACACGACAAAGGTTGGTGATTAAGTCCAAGATTTCCAGCATATGACTCCGGGGATGCATTGAGTCAAGTTCGAAGTATGATGACGGACTCCAATTCGGAGTATATCTTCGAACTTGAACTCTTCCAAGAGCTTCCTTGCCAGCTAAGATGGAAGACTTATCTTATTTCTCATTAGATTAGTCTTTTACCATTTTAGCCCTATTAAGGGTACCGAATAGTTCCACTATGTCGGTTGTAATAGAGGGGGAAAAGGATCTTTTCCTTAATGTTTGGACCTATAAATACCCCCCATTTTACCCTGTAATGGGGACCGGATACAAGTTATTCAATACACACTTTCGAACTATTCTAAGTTATTATCCTTTCGGAGGCTTGGAATAGTTTCCTTCGCAAACACTTCGTTAGTTAGTTTCTAATTTTCAGAAACCTATTAGCGTAATATTTTACGCCAACAGTTGGCGCCGTCCGTGGGGAACTTAGTTCAAAAAACTTCATTCTCTACCAACTTCTCACACCATGCCTCCTAAGCGGAGTGCAACCGGTAATCCTGTTCGGAGGTCCCCTAGGACCTCCAGAGTAAGATCTTTAGATACAGTTGAGGTTGGAGGACCTTCGACGTTTCCTCTACCTCAAACTCCGGAAGGGATTCCCCTTCCTCGAGCATACGGAGTTCCTCCGCCAACTCCATCTATACTTCGGCCAGCTGGAGTCCCTCTTCCACCTCAAGTTCCACTTCGAACTGATCCCTACAGCTCAAGACCCGAAAGATCCTTCCGGAGGAGATGAAGACAGTCTTGGTGATATGGCCGCTCAAATGGCCAGTCTCCAAGCCGAAGTTGCAAGGTGGCGGCAAGAAGCCGCGAATAGGCTTCGTTCTCAAGCCACCCCAACCATTCCCGAAGTGCCCGAAGACGACGAGGTTATTTATCCCGAAGCCCCAGAGAATGCTTCCTTCGATACCGAGTCTCCACTGCATCCCGAGTTGCAGAAAGTACGCTTCGACCCTAAGTTCAAAACTTCGAAGCTTTGCAAGTATGCCAGAGATGAAGATCCGGGAGAATTTGTCCGTTCTTATGCTCTGGCAATTGAAGCTAGTGGGGGAGTGCGGGACACTATGGCAAAATGCTTTCCCCTAGCTCTTCAAGGAGTGGCATTGCGGTGGTTCTGGTCTCTGAAGCCAGGATCAATTAATTCATGGGGGCAGCTGAAGAAGAAGTTCGTAAGCAATTTCCAAGGCACCTTCGTGCCCCCAATGTCAACAGGAAGTCTTTTCCAGGTGAAGCATCTCCCTGGAGAGACATTGAGACAATATTTCAAGCGCTTCGCTCATACGAAGTCGCAAATTCGAGGGTTAACTACGTCTTCAGTAGTTGACGCAGCTCGAGAAGGAGTCATTCATCCATGCCTCCTTGATAAACTTCACCGGAAAAGCATATCTTTTGTTTCTCAGTTGATGTCATATTTCGAAGAGTATGCAAGGTCAGAAGAAAGATGGCTTCGAAGAACTGCTGCAACCCCGTCGATACTGCAAGAAGTGAAATTGGAAGTGAAAACTTCAGCACAGCCGCAAGGACCTAGCTTCGAAGTTCAGCATGACAGGCGTAGGGGGCAAAAGCATCCTCGTTCGGAAGTTCTGAACATTGCACCCCCGCAGAAGTTTGCCCAAAGAGCTCCGCAACCATCAGGAAGCAAGACCAGGAGCTAGAGGCCGCCAGGGAAACCGGCTGGCAAAGACCAGACCTTTTTCTGCTGTATCCATGGTGAAAACCGGAGCCACGCAACTGATGCGTGCAAGGCTATACTTGATCTAAGAGGAGAATATCTGGAAAGAACTTCGGGTCGAGGCACTACTGACCGAGTTCCAGCTGAAGTGCGTCCGGAGCCTGTCCAGGCTGTGGCGCGGATAGAAAACTTCGATTCGGCAAGACGCCCTCCAGTGGTCAATATTATGCCACCTCCGAAGCAAGAAGAGGGGCAAGATCGAGGAAAAAGAGTAGTCCTCCCCATCTCCGGAGGAGGGACCCTTGGAAGTATGTCCAAGAGGTAGAGAAGAGAATATGTCAGAGAAGTGGGCCATATTGGAACTTCTTCATCTGCAGCTGCTATGCCCGAATGGTCCCATGTGCCAATATCTTTTTCCGCAGATGATGCAGTTGGTGTTAAATTTCCACATGCAGACCCACTTGTCATTACTGCCGACATAGCAGGAACTGAGGTTCGGAGAGTGCTAGTTGACGGAGGGAGTTCGGTGGATATTATTTTTGTCCAAGCTTTTGACCAACTCTGCATCTCCAGAAAGCATCTTCTCCCAGCAGCCCGTCCTTTGCAAGGATTTGCAGGACCCCCTCTTGATGCCCTCGGCCAAATTGTCCTGGAAGTTACTTTCGGAGAAGGGCCAATGGCCAGGACAGAGGAAGTGATCTTTGATGTTGTAGATGCTCCATATGCATATAATGTCATCATCGGAAGAGGCATGTTAAATCAATTCAGAGCTGTGGCGCATCATAATTACTTATGTATGAAGATGCCCACACAAGCAGGAGTGCTCACTATTTTTGGAGATCAGGCCATCGCACGAAGAGCAGAGTATGGTCATGGCCCTCCTCTTGACCCGAGATAGGTGAACAGTGTGCAAGATGATCCGGAGAATTTTTCTGCTTCCAGCGAATCCTCGAAAAGATCCTTCCCAAGACCAAGTCCTGAAGGAGAGATTGCAACGAAGGTTATTGTCAAAGATGGCAAGGAATATTCATTTCAATTTGGTAAAGACTTGCCTCCAGAAGTTGCTGCCTCCTTAGAAAAACTAGTTGAGGAAAATTTGGATGTCTTTGCTTGGTCTGATGAAGACATCACCGGAGTCAGTCGGGACATTATTGAACACAGTCTACTTGTAAACTCGAAGGCTCGGCCTGTTAGGCAAGGACTCCGGAAGATGTCCACGGAGAGAGCTGTCCTTGCTAAAGACGAAGTTGAAAAGTTGCTGAAGGCTGGGATTATCAGGGAAGTGGCTCATACGGAGTGGTTAGCCAACCCAGTCTTCGTTAAGAAGAAATCTTCAGGGAAGTGGCGCCTGTGTATTGATTTTACATCTCTGAATAAAGCATGCCCCCGCGACCCCTACCCCATGCCCCGAATTGATCAGTTGGTCGACTCCACTGCTGGTTCGGAGTTATTAAGCTTCCTCGACGCGTATTCCGGCTATCATCAAATTTGGTTGAAGCGCGAAGATGAAATCAAGACAAGCTTCGTAACTCCTTCAGGAGTCTTTTGTTATGTAAGAATGCCTTTTGGCTTAAGAAATGTCGGGGCTACATTTTCAAGGTTAATTGCTAAGGCTCTAGGTCATCAATTAGGTCGTAATGTAGAGGCCTATATGGATGATATTGTAATAAAGAGTGCTTTAAAGCACCAACATAGCCTAGACTTAGCAGAAACATTCAATAGCCTTCGGGCATGTGGGATCCGTCTCAACCCCGAAAAATGTATTTTCGGGGCGCAGGCTGGAAAATTGTTAGGGTACCTAGTTTCGAGTAGAGGGATCGAAGCTAGCCCCACTCAGATAACTGCGTTGCAGAAAATGGCTCCCCCAAAGAATTTAAAGCAAGTGCAAAAGCTGACCGGTCGTCTAGCAGCACTTAGCAGATTTCTGGCAAGGTCTACGGAGAGAAGTTTGCCTATTTTCAAAGCATTGAAAGGGTCCGAAGATTTTGCATGGACACCAGAGTGTCAAAAGAGCTTCGAAGATATTAAAAATTATCTCAGTAACCTTGCTACACTCACGGTGCCTGTTGCGGACGAAACCCTACTCCTCTACCTTGCAGCTACTGGCTCTGCTGTCAGTGCAGTTCTTGTCAGAGAGGTTGATTTCAATGAGAAGTTGGTACAAAATCTAGTTTACTTTGTGTCCGAAGCATTGTCTGGAGCAAAAACGAGATATTCCGAGCTTGAGAAATTCGTTTATGCTCTGATAATGGCTTCGAGGAAGCTAAGGCATTATTTTTTGGCACATAATGTTGTTGTACCAACTTCGTATCCTTTAGGAGATATGCTCTGAAGTAAGGATTCCACTGGAAGAATTGGGAAGTGGGCTGTTGAGTTAGCACCCTTCGGCATATCTTTCCTGGCAAGAACAGCAATTAAGTCGCAAGTATTGGCTGACTTCGTGGCAGAGTGGACTCCCGCTGCAGCATGGGCTCCGGAGAAGCCAAGTGAAGAAATTTGGACCTTTTACTCCGATGGAGCTTTTCAAGCATCTGGAGCAGGCGTCGGAGCTGTGATAATTTCGCCTTCAGGGCAAAAGGCATTATACTCCACAAGACTCAACTTTAAGTTTACCAATAATACAACGGAGTATGAAGGAATTCTATTGGGACTTCGTAAGGCACGTGCTCTAGGGGCTACAAGAGTTGTTATTAAAACAGATTCTCAGATTGTAGCAGGGCACGTGGACAAGAGTTTCCAAGTCCGACATCCATAGCTTGCAAAGTACTTAGAAGAAATCCGGAAGATCGAAGCAGCATTTAAACG
Source organism: Zizania palustris (assembly GCA_019279435.1). Taxonomy (NCBI): domain Eukaryota; kingdom Viridiplantae; phylum Streptophyta; class Magnoliopsida; order Poales; family Poaceae; genus Zizania; species Zizania palustris. Next base: position 19,362,519 of record JAAALK010000286.1, on the reverse strand, counting down.
GATTTCCATTCGGAGTATACCTAGAGCAGGAAATATGCAAGCTGACATCTTAGCAAAAGCTGCAGCCGGAGCCATGGACATACCCGAAGAAGCTTTTTATGAAGAACTCAGTACACCTTCGGTGCCACAAATTCCACCTGCGGAAGTCCTTTGCATTCCAAGTACAAATTAGCGAAGTTCAATCATGGAAGTGTTGCAAGGAGAAGCAAATATGTCCGAAGGACCACAGCTTTCGAGGTTAAAGCTTAGAGCTCATAATTATCAAATAATCAACGGTGTTTTATACAAGGCCGGAGTATGTTCCCCTTTGCTCCGATGTATATCTCAAGCTGAAGGTCAAGAAATTCTTCGAGAGATCCATGAAGGACTTTGCGGTAGCCATCTGGCCCCTCGAGCTTTGGCAGGAAAAACACTTCGCCAGGGGCTTTATTGCCCTACAATAACAGCTGATGCGGAAACCTTGGTCCGCACTTGCCAAGGATGTCAATGGATGGGACGAAGGAGTCATCGCCCACCAACAGCCCTTCAAGTCATAGCGCCAGTATGGCCCATGGCCAGATGGGGCATGGATCTTATTGGTCCCTTCCCAACAGCAAAAGGAAATTTGAAGTTCGCAGTGGTAGCAATTGAATACTTTTCAAAGTGGGTCGAAGCAGAGCCCCTAACAGCTATCACTTCGAACAATGTACAGAAATTTTTCTGGAAGAATATCATTTGCCAGTTCGGAGTGCCTAGACAACTTACAGTTGACAATGGAACACAATTCGACGCAGAACCTTTCAAGAAATTTTGCGAAGATCTAGGCATACAGCTATGCTTTGCTGCAGTGCGACACCCTCAGTCTAACGAAGCTGTAGAAAGAGCCAATGGTAATATTTTGTCAGGGCTAAATCGAAGAATAGTAGGATTGGCAAAAGGACTCTGGACCGAGGAACTTCCGAAGATTTTATGGTCCATTCGAACCACTCAAACGAGGTCCACGGGTTTCACTCCATTCAGACTATTATTCGGAGATGAAGCTATGACACCAACAGAGCTCAAAGGAGGATCACTTCGCAGCACCGAACCGGAAATAGAAGGAGAAAGACAAGCTTCGCTGGATTTAACAGAGGAGACAAGACATCGAGCTGTGGCAAATTTGTCAAAGTATCAGCAGCAGACGAAGGCTTGGTTCGACCCGAAGGTCAGGATTAATGAACTTAGGCCGGGTCATCTCGTTTTGCGAAGTATCATAGCACCAGGAAAATTAGGAAATAAATGGGAAGGTCCATACTTGATTGTTCGCTCAGGGCGTCCTGGTTCTTTTAAATTAGCTAATTTGGAAGGTGAAGAGTTAGCGCATACATGGCATGCAGAGCACCTAAAGCGATACTTCGCATAAGGGCTCCTTGTAATCATTTGTAAGCACTTTCCGAATTAATAAAGCATATGGTTCAGATAATGCCTACCCCTCATAAACTTCCCACTTCCGAGTGGACGCACTGGAATAGCGGAGTTGACCGAGAGGGAAGTGTCATTAATTTGAATCATATTTTCCGAGGTGGTGGGCTGACATAATCCGGAGTCCAAGCCACCGGCTTGAAGACATCCTTAAAAGAGCCCGAGACCACAGAATGTGGAGTCCAAGCCACCGGCTGGAAGACATCCGTAAAAAGAGTCCAAGGAGACCAAATGATGCGGAGCCCAAGCCACCGGCTTGTAGGCATCCGTAAAAAGAGTCCAAATAGACCACTGCGAACTCCAAACCACTGGTTTGACAAAATTTGCAAAAAGAGCCGAAGGAGGCCAATACAAAACAGAGTTTGAGCCATGAGCTTCGAATGTCTGTTAAGAAAGTCCAAAGTGACAAATCATCTAGGACACTAAAGTGTCCGGAAAGTTATCCCAAGAGAGTTCTTTCAAAAACATAAGGTACTAAGTTACCAGTCTTCAGATTACAAATAGTCGAAGACATTTTATAAGATTTTAATCGATCTTTAAATTGCTGAGGGGCTCCGAACCCCCAAAATTGTACTCCTAAGTTTTTTCTTTGCGCCTAACCATCTTTGAATACAGTTCGAAGTTGCTTACGCTCAAAGAGGTGCTAGTAAATAAGGAGACAATTTTAAATCGATATTTATTATTCGAACAAATATGATTACATCATGAAAAGTTGGTATCTATACCAAGAAAGAATCGAAGACCCCTTCGACCTCTAGAGCTAGGGTTGGAACGACTAGTTCCAGACCCGGGAGTTCTAACAATTTTGCGTTTAACTCTCTTGCCTCCCTTCGAAGCTCTAATGTCTTTTTGCTCTTGTTGAAGCTCTGCCCAAGTTCGAAGTCGTTCGGGGCTCCTTTCCCAGCTTCTGAGTTCTTCAGGCTTGTTACCTTGAGCTTCATCTTCGTTTTCGGACCACACAATGTCTTCAGAAGATGAAGTTTCCAAATTAACTTCTTTTTCTTCCTCTTTAATACAAGATAATATATCTTTGCTAACTTCGGACGTAATCGCTCCGAAGCTATCCCGAGGAACTAGAAATCGAGGACGCTTGTGAAGTTTTAAGATATCGAAGGTAGCCCATAATAAGCAAAGTTCATCATTAACATCTAACACTTCGACATCTTCCATATGAGGCAAAGCCTAAAAACATGATAAGCAAATCTTCATTCATAAATGTACAAAAGCGTAGTGCTTTACATAGTTGAAGATCCTAAGATAATTCTAAACCTGTAGGTTTGGCGGGGGCTGACTGCTCGAAGCTTGGGACTGAGCTTGCTTTTGGCATTGTCCTTCGTCAATCCAGGCCTTGATCGCAGAGCGACCTTCGGCTCTCCATGAAGTTTGAAAGGCTTGCCAAGCAGCGGCCACACCTTCGGAAGGAGTAAGAAGCTGGTCGTCATCGAAGGTAATGGGACCCCCCTGCGCTCGGAGTTATCGATTGGCCCAGATCTTCGTAGTAACGAAGTATGATGATAGCAGCCACTTGTCCGGAGATTTCTCCGTATCGAATGCCTGTTGTCTTCATTTGCTTCGCTGCTCCTTGGATCCTTTTCAACCGTCGTAGCAGGGAGATGTTGTCATCCGAAGGAAGTGTCCCAGTAGTACCGAAGTACTCCAGAACGCCTAGCAATTGGTCAATGACCTCCGCAGCTACCTTCTCCGACTTCAGCTTATCTTCAATTAATGCATCCTTCGTCGAAGTTAGCTCTCTTACTACTCCAGAGAACCTAGCTGCCTCCGTAGCTAAAGAATTCTTCTGATTGAGCAGTTGGCTAACTTCTTCGGCAGCTTTGGCTTTTTCTTCTTGGAGCCTAACAAGCTCAGCCCCCGCAGTAGTGTGCTCTGCCCGCATCTTTTCGATTTCCGCTCGAAGCACAATTTTTTCTGCTTCGAGCTCTTTGTTCACAACTTGCAAGCCTTGTCTGGCCTTGCGCTCCGTTGAAACCATGTTGTCCAAGTGGGCCACTCGACCTTCGGAGATAGTAAGATTTCGTTGAAGAGCTGCATTTTCCTCTCGAAGGCGAATGTTTACACGTTCATTTGAGATGTTCGCAGCTCGGGCCAAGACTGTTTGCAGCGAAAAGAAAAAACCAAGGTGAGAAATTATTTGTATATAAATTTGATGTTGTTTTGCAGATACTTCGTACCTGGTATGCTGCATGTTCCATGGCAGCGTTAAGCTCCGAACTCTCCGCCACGCTCAAGATAGCCACCAAGTCTGTCTCCCCAACTTCGCGACTAGCTCGATCCAAAGGCTCGAGCAAAGTTCGAAGCCCAGTTCTTCGCTCCAAGAAAGGAGCTAGAAGAGGGAGCATGCTCAAGGCTTGCTGGTCATCTTTGCTTGGCGAAGGCCCGGAGTGCTGAGCCGTGGTTTTTGGAGCCTTGGTAGACTGGCCCCCCATAGTAGATTGGCTCTCGTCTGTTGACTCAGACGGAGTTGATCCTGAGCTCGGAGCAGGGAGGGGGTCCATCTTCCCTTTGCCTTTTCCAGGCCCCATTTGAGTAGCTCCTATAATTGGCTCCGAAGTTATCGAAGGTCCAGGAATTATATCTTCGGGACGGACCTCTTCCATGGTAGTGGATCCTGTAAAAACAAAGGTATTATACATTGTATAATTTTGTAGGGAAAAAGAACAAAAGAATTATGCGAAGTTTACCTTCGACATTTTGGCGATGGGTAAGCATTGGACTGCTTGGCGGGTCGAAGGCTACTCCAAAGTCTTCATCGGAGTCAATGGTCAAAACATCGATTGTTGGAGCATCTTTTGAGCAGCCATTGTTACTTCGCCCGGAATCGAAGCTGTAGTAACTTCGACTCCGCTTTCGTCCACAGGGGCTCCGTCTTGAGGTAAATCTTCTTGAGCAGCCGGAGTCCTCACTCACTCAAGGTTGGCTTGAGGCTCCGGCAAGCTCGCAGCATCATCGATATGTGTATCTTTTTGGGCTGCATCCTCGTCAATCAGACCCACAAGCATCCTGCCTTCATCCTCCAAAGAATCGGAGATTGAAGCTCTTGGACTTGAAGGCGCATGAACTCTTGGCTTTCGGGCCACCTTCTTGAGCGGAGTTTTGGTAGAACTCGAAGCTCCAGCTTCGGCTTTTCTCTTTTTGGGCCCTTTCTCCGAAGGCACCCAATCCACCAGATGGGGTGGAATAACTTCGAGTAGCCCCCATACTCGGTTGGATCGCTCCCAAGTACCAACCAATTTGATTCTCCATTCTTTCTCGGTCGAAGTTGGGACGCCCAAAATCTTCTCCGAAGCCCGTACAATCTGCTCCGAAGTTATAGGGGCTGAAGAAGCTGAAAAATAAGTTAAGTTCGTTAACTCCTCGAATAAGTATACATGGTATATGTTGTTTTCGAAGTTACCTGCAGGGCTCGAACTTGAAGAAATTTTCCGAAGACCGCCCTCCGAATCTTCCTCGAAAGTGATCGGCCAGTTGGCCATCAGGGGAGGAATTTGAAGCCCGAGGAATTCTTCGGCTAAGTCTCGCATACTCAAGAGGTGACTGATTTTTTGAAGCAAGCTCAGACGAGCTTTGAGTTGGCCTGGATCCGGGTGCACAAGGGCTTCCTTTCGGAAGTTGATATCTTGCAAAGGTCCAGCTAGGCGGCTACTCGCCCCAACTTTGGCGTAAAACCACTTTAAGATCCAGTCGGTGTACCATCTGGCATTGATGGCCTTGGCGTAAAACCACTTTAAGGTCCAGCTAGGCGGCTACTCGTCCCGAAGTCTGAAGTTGATGCTTCCGAAGGCCACTACCATCTTCTCACCTCCGGGGCCTACGAAGGTCTTCGGTTGGCACAAAGCTCTGTGCAGTGCTGCGAAGATCTCCGCCCTTCCTTCACAACTTTCGGCTCACAACGCCCATTCAAAGATGGCGAGACGCGCTACCGCATTCAGAGAGAGTTGGGGGAGAGTGACGTGGAACAAGTCTAATACCTCCGCCAAGAAGTCAACCGCCGGAAGCCCTAAACCAGCTTCGAAGATGACCACTTCTCCGGGTCTCGGTGACGGAATGATTTCCTTCCCAGGTTTGCGAATCATAACCCCGGAACTGATCTTGCCTTCTACTATGGCCGCAAGCGATTCTCGTTTGCAGGTTGAAGGCCCCAGTTGATAAGACTGGTCCGTGTACTTTGTCGACGCCGGGAAGAGGTCTTGAGAGCCAAGATTTTGGGGATTTCCTACCGCCGTCGCCATTGTAGCCATTGCTGGTGTCGGAGTCGTCGCCGCCAATGTTGCAGCCGCCGCTGCTGCCACAGCCTGCTGCCGAGCCAAAGTTGAAGCCGCTCCGGGACCTTTGAAGCTGGTTTTCGCCATTAGATCTCGCGGATTGCTTCGGAGAAAGAATGGAGGCTAGAGCTTGAGTGATGGTCTGTTTGCACGAAAGCGGTGGAAAGGTACTCAAGAAGGGTCTGGGCCTTCTATTTATAGCCCAGACCCCGATTTTTTACCGTTTGCCTATGCCGTTTCGCATTCTTGACCGTTACTTTGTTCCGGAATTAACGCATTGCGTAACTTCCGTTAGAAGAGAGAAGCTAACGGCTATTTTTTCCAAGTATAAAAAGGCTTTCGGACTTTTCGAGTTAGTTCTAAGTTGCTTCGAATGTAATTTTCTTAGAAACTGATTCAAAGTTTACATCTCCACGTAGTTCGGAGATGGTTTAAATCTGCTAACCCCTAAGCATGATTATTTTTCTTGCATATACTGCTCTCCTAACATTGTAGACTTAGCGGAGAAGCGTATTCGAGGGGCTACTGTTGGGGGAAAATATTCCATCTTCAGGGTTATTGCAGTAACACGACAAAGGTTGGTGATTAAGTCCAAGATTTCCAGCATATGACTCCGGGGATGCATTGAGTCAAGTTTGAAGTATGATGATGGACTCCAATTTGGAGTATATCTTCGAACTTGAACTCTTCCAAGAGCTTCCTTTACAGCTAAGATGGAAGACTTATCTTCTTTCTCATTAGATTAGTCTTTTACCATTTTAGCCCTATTAAGGGTACCGAATAGTTTCCACTATGTCGGTTGTAATAGAGGGGTAAAAGGGTCTTTTCCTTAATGTTTGGACCTATAAATACCCCCCGTTTTACCCTGTAATGGGGACCGAATACAAGTTATTCAATACACACTTTCGAACTATTCTAAGTTATTATCCTTTTGGAGGCTTGGAATAGTTTCCTTCGCAAACACATCGTTTGTTAGTTTCTAATTTTCAGAAACCTGTTAGCGTAATCTTTTATGCCAACAGTTGAGGTTTCAAAGTGCAAACCATTAAGTCATGTGAGGACTACCCTGATACCTTGGCCATTCTTACAAGCTGAACCATTAAAATAAAGCTTCCAAGGTACTACTTCAACTAGAGCAACATCGTTACCCCAATTGACATCTACGTGGTGATCAACTATAAAATTAGCAACAATCTGGCCTTTCATAGCCCTTAGGGGTTCATAAGCCAAATCGTATTCGATCAAAGCGTAAGCCCATTTTCCGATTCTTCCACTTAGAATCAGATTTTGCAACATGTATTTTGTAACATCGGTTTGGCAAGCAACAATACATGTAGTAGGGAGAATATAGTGACGTAACTTGGTACATGCGTGATAAAGTGATAAACATAAACGCTCCACAAACACGTACCTGGTTTCGGTGCCCAGCAGGCGGCGGCTCAAGAATGTGATGATGTACTCTTTCCCCTCCACCTCTTGAGTTAGCACGGCTCCTATCACGCTATCTTTTGTAGCGAAGTATAGCCGAAAGGGGATTCCGGCGTTAGGTGCTCTTACTACGGGCGGTGATGACAAACACTCTTTAATCTTTTGAAAAGCATTTTGCTGACTTGCCTCCCAAGTGAACTCGACTTCACTCTTCAGCCGGAGTACAGGGACAAAGGCATCAATTTTGCCAGCCAAGTTAGATATAAAGCGACGCAAATAATTCATCTTTCCTAGCAACTTTTGCACATATCTCATGCATGTCGGCGCTGCAAAGTTTCTAACTTTTAAAGCCTCTTAGGATCAATTTCTATACCTCTTTCATGAATCATGAATCCTAAGAACTTGCCTGTTGACACGACAAAAGCACATTTGAGCGGGTTCATTTTCAAACCATACTATCGCATCCTATAAAAAGCAACTTTCAAATCGGCTAAGTGGTTTCCCATAGCATTCAATTTGACTACAACATCATCTATGTATACTTCTAACATAACTCCTAACATGTCATGAAAGGTCAAGTTCATAGCACGTTGATATGTAGCGCCAGCATTCTTTAAACCAAAAGTCATAATGACCAACTCGAACAAGCCGACAAAACTAGGGCATCGAAAGTTGTATTATAGATGTCCTCTTTGGCCATAAAAATTTGATTATAACCAGCGTTGCCATCAAGAAAATTTAGTACCTTGTGTCCTGAAGCATCGTTGATTAGCATGTCGGCTATTGACATGGGATACTAGTCCTTTGGAGTGGCCTTGTTTAGATACCTGAAATCAATGCAAACTTGTATTTTGTTGCTCCCCTTCTTCTCTATAGGCACAATGTTAGCAACCCATTCAGCATACCTGCATGGCCAAATAAACTCAGCCTTGAGTAACCGTTCTATTTCCTCTTTAACTCGGTCATAGACGGTCGAATTAAAGTGACCAGGAGGTTTTTTATAAGGCCTAAACCCAAGTTTGATAGGTAGCAGATGCTCCACGAGCTCGTGGCTTAATCGGGCATCTCGCTATACTCCCATGCAAAACAATCAACATACGACCGAAGGAACTTTATTACTTCGGCCTTCTCATTAGCCTGTAAATGTTAGTTTACAAAAGTTGGCCTCAGGATGCTACCATCACCTATGTCAACTTCTTCTAAAGGATCGGCCGACGCAAAACCTTGCCCTAATTTTTCTACTTCGCTAAAGTCTTCGATAGCCTCGGCAATACCGTCTTTAGCGGACCGATATTGCTCTACACAAGACTTTAGCCAATCTAGATTACTTTTGCTAGACATGACTACTAATTTAGAAATAGTCGTGCTACACCAGCCGGCTTTACAGACACTGGTACGAAACGTCCTCTGGACATGCTAACGAAGTCCTAATCCGAAAGATCCCTACCTTACAAACATTCTATTTTGTTGTGGATGGCATCAATGGATGCATCGGTCGATGCCACCTGGGCAGAATTGTCCGCTGGTATGACCTCCGCTGGTATCAGGCATTGATGCAAAGTAGAAGGGATACAATAATTTGCGTGAATCCAGTCACGCCCGAGCAGTACGTTGTAGTTACCTTGTACTTAAACGACGAAGAATGCTGTTGGCAACATTTTGTTACCTACTGTCAACTCCATGGAGAGTACGCCTTTGGCCTCGGAACTCTCGCCATTGAAGCTGTTGAGCATTAGGTTAGTTTTCTTCAAGTCCTCCTCGTTCCTGCCAAGTTTCTTCAATAGCGAGTAAGGAATTAGGTTAACAGTGGTGCCACCATCAACAAGCATTGTGGGGATCGTCTTTCTGTCAATGTGACCTCTGACATAGAGAGGCCTTAGATGGCGAGCCGTATCCTCGGGTTTCTCAAAAATAGCGTTGCGCGGGCTAAGGTTCAACTGAGCGACCTCGGACACATCTTGTGGTAGGGCAAACTCGACAGGCAGCATGATGACATTGATATCCATTGCCTGAGGTGCAAGCCCCTCAGAGACGGGTGAGTAGTCGTCGTCGAGCGTGTCGTCATCATCACTTGGACTAGGAGACAGGTTGGTTATCTCAACCGGCTTGATCCTCCATACCTGTCTTGTAGCTGGCCGGGGGAGGATCTCCTCAAAGATGGCATCTCGTTCCTCCTCGGCCTTTGTCTCACGCATCTCCTGTGCTCGTAGGCATTGTAGGCGTCTTTTATGTGATTTGGACATGCCCGGAGGTGCCCAAGATGGTTGTGGCTTGGTACCAGGCGCCACTACCTTGTTCTTGTGGTCTTTAGCTAAAGGGGTATCATCTAGGCCAGCCTCGTGTATTTCACAATCGTAGGGCCCTTCGCTGCGGACCCTGCCAATCGGATCGACCTCGTTTGGCCGATCGGACCAGGCTTCAACGCTGGCTTCGGTTGGAGTAGGGGACGTACCTCTGTCGGACTTCGCCGAGGGGGCCTTCGGGATTGGGACTTCCTGAGACCGTACTCTGACTGTGATAGCTTCGGACTCCTTGTCCTTCGCCTCCTTATGCTCATGTCCCCTGGCTCCATCCTGTGCGAGTCGATTCGAAGGTACTACGGACAGCCTGTAGACGATGTCTCCCTTCATCGCGTTTGTTTGACCCTGCCAGTTAAAATACTCTGAAGGAAAACAAGGGACAATGTTATGTTGCGAAGCATACTCTGGTTGTGATGTGTACGGAGCCCATGGGGTTCCCACCCAATTGTATGGTGGAGGCATCGGCAACTCTAGTGGCTTCTCCCACTGTGAGCCGAACCCATTACCCAAAGGGGGTTTTGGCCAGGTCGACGGTATCTCGGACCATATCAGTGAAGGGTCATGCCAAGATGGAGGTATGTTTAGCCATTGTGGGCCGAAGCCTCTTGTCGGAGGGTTCATCCAGAGCGGAGCTGGGTTCGGCCATTGGGATCCGAACTCGTTCTGCGTAGGGTTCGACCACTAGGGCCTGAAGCCACTATACGGAGGGTTTGGCCACTGGGGTCCAAAGCCACCGTGGGGAGTTTTCGGCCATTGTGGCTCGAGGTCACCGTGCAGATGGTTCGTCCACTGCGGTCCGAAGCCACCCTCCGACTGTTTTGGCCCCTTCGGTTGACTTAGCCTTTTTGTGCGGGGGCCTGTTTCCTTCGCCTTTCTATGGTTCTTGTTCAATAGCATGTGATATGTCACCTTTGGCTTCTTGCAAGACCTAGCCAAAGGAGACATGTTTGCATTCCATTTCAACTCTGCTACTTTAGGGTTCTTTGGTACAAGTGTGCGTGTGTGTGATTCTCCAATAATGACCGCTTTCCCCTTAGTTGACTCGGCCTGCTCTGGCCGAATCAGCACCCTCTTTTCATCGAGGTCGATGGTGTTTATGGGAAAGGGGTCTTTGTCTAGCTTCATCTTTGGACTGGAGTCTATTTTCAATCGTCCTTCCTCTATGGCCGATTGAACCTGTCGACGAAAAAAATTGTAGTCATTAGTATAATGTGAATGTGAATCATGTCACTTACAGTAGGGGTGTTTCTTTAACTCGTCGGCAGATGGGATGACATGGCTTTTAGGCAACCTGAGAAGCTGATTCTTTAAGAGGAAATCAAATATTTTATCACACTTAGTTATATCAAATGAGTATTTGACTTCGCTAGGCTGATTCTTGGTTAGAGACGACCGTAACTCAGAGCAAGTAACGGGTTTGCTCTTAGCGTTCCAAACCCATTCGGCTGCGTACATGTGTTGGACCGGAAACAGTGACCAGAGGGGGGGTGAATGGGAGCTTTTAAGATTTCAGGCTAAAAATAGCCTTCTATTTTAGTTGTCTTTTGTGGAACAGGCTTCGAACACACCCTTCGAAGTTCAGGTTCAGATGTATTTTACTGCTCCGAAACTAGGCTTCGCAAGGAGCAAAAGTTCGAAGTCAAGAAGACTTCGCTCCACTTACAACTCCGAAAATTTAACTCTGCTAATTCAGTGCAGGCTCCGCACACTGGGTGCCTTCGAGTAGACTTCACACTTCACCCTTCGCAAGAGATGCCTTGCCTCTGAGGACTTCGACCAAATACTCAGCGCTAGCAACTAGTACTAGGCTTTGTATTTCGAAGGTCAGAACACACACTGAACATACTACGTAGAGGACTTCGATAGGGAAGAAAACAAGCTTCGAGCTAAGCCAAACAGAGCTTCGCTAGTAATCAGAGAGGACTAGCCTCTAGTTTACACAGAGCGAACGAACACTGAAAAACACACTACACATGCACTGATCTCTAGTACACTTCTCCAAAAACTACCTCAATTAACAAACTCGAACCAGGAAGAAGTGGAGCAGAAAGAAATCAAAACTTGTAGTGCAAAACAAGCATACAAGTTCAAGGAGAAAATGAAAACAGAATCAAAGTTTCATTGCTTGAACAGGGAACACAAAATGAACTCACAGGATGAATACACGAGAGTGTGGCAGCTAGCACAGGGTTCAAAAATGACTGCTCAAAGTGTTACTGTTTCCTAGCTAGCCTCCACTATTTATAGGCACTATTCAGCCCTGTGAATAGACTACTTTACCCCTAGGGTTTACACTGGTTTTGTCTCATCAGAACAGGGGGTACAGTTGGTAGTCTACTTTATTTGGAGGCTTCTTTTGTCAGCTTCGCAGAGGAGATAGCATCAGCTTTTGCAGAGCAGACACGGTCAGCCTTTGTAGTCTTGGATTCTTCTGAAGCCCCCCTTCGCACGCGAGGGGTGCGATAGCTTCGATGAAAAGCCTTGACTTCTGATACCTTCGTCGGGTAATCCTTCGACCCCACGCAGCCTTCGTGACAGAGCTCCCCGCTCGCCTAGCATCAAGCCTCCCGCTTGACCTAGGTTCACTTGCTGCGAACCATCTGTGGCCTCCGAGGTCACCTACGCACCAAGTCATCGTGTACTGTCAGACCCCTCCGACGGGCACACTCTGCTGCAACAGCCACAGCAACCAAACCCACCTCCAAACCCCTTCGGAGGGACCCCTTCGAATCAGAGGATAAAATCTGTCAATCACTCATCACAGACTCCGAAACCAACCCTTGGTTTCTCAACATGTCAGCCAAATCCTCCTCTTCCTCTAATTATTCTTTCTCTGACATTCCGTTTCCACACTCCTACTTCAGGGTTCTTAGGTATGAGTGTGCATGTACGTGATTCTCCAATAACGACCGCTTTCCCTTTAGTTGACTCGGCCTGCTCTGGCCAAATCAATACTTTCCTTTCGTCGAGGTCGACGGTGTTCACGGGAAAGGGGTCTTTGTCCAGCTTCATCCTTGGACTAGGGTCTATTTTCAATCATCCTTTCTCTATGGATGATTGAAGTTGTCGACAAAAACATTACAGTCATTATTATAATGCGAACGCGAATCATGCCACTTACAGTATGGGCGTTTCTTTAGATTGTTGGGAGATGGAAAGACTTGGCCTTTAGGCAACATGAGAAGTTGGTTCTTCAAGAGGAAATCAAATATTTTATCACACTTAGTTATATCAAACGTGTATTTGACTTCGCTACGCCGAGTCTTGGTAGGAGACGACCGTAACTCAGAGAAAGTAACCGGTTTGCTCTTAGCGTTCCAAACCCATTCAGTCATGTACATGTTAGCTGAATCTTCTTCCTCCTCTGACTTTTCCTCATCGGAGTGCTCCATAATGTGGACTTCAGCCCTAGATTTGTTAAATGTTTTAATAAACTTTTTATCTTTGGTTCGGCCTTCCTGGAGCAGAGCCAGTTGTAAGACTTGGCTAACTTCTAAAAATTGTTGGTTGTCTAGTATCACTTTAATTTTAGAGCGCAACCCACTGAAAGCTAGATCTGCTAAATCCCTTTCTGAAATATTAAGACTAAAACACCGGTTTATGGTACATCGAAAGCTCTTGATATACTCAGAGATGCTCTCGCTAGATTTCTGTCTAACCGACGTCAAGTGTGAAAGCCTAAGTTCTGTTTCACCTGTGTAAAAGTAGTTGTGGAATTTTTGTTCTAATTTAGCCCACGTTTGGATATAGTTCGGTGGGAGCGCTGAAAATCAAGTGAAAGCAGTGCCGGATAGTGAGAGAGAAAATAGTCTAGGTTTTAAAGCATCCGACCCACTAGCTTCTCCACACTGTGCTAAAAACTGACTGACATGCTCTAGTGTGGTTTTGTTACCCTCACCGTCAAACTTGGTGAATTCAAGGAATCTATAGCCGCGAGGGTAAGGTATCGTGTCGAAATGGTCGGGGTATGACTTCTGGTAATCCCTAGCTCGACCCCTAGGGATGAAACCGGTGCATTCCCTAAACAGTGCGCGGATCCACTTCTCAATGTCATCCTGGCCTACTGCATGTGCACGTCTCTCATGTGAGGGCATGACACATGGCGGTATGTCGACGTGTGCACCGTGGGGTTCTTCATCATGCGCTAGCTCGGGATGTATGACGTGTTCGGGCCTATGCGCTTGTGTATGTGGCGTGGGTAGCGTGGGAAAAACTGGCGCCGGTGTAGGTGGAGGTGGTGTATGGTAGGCGGTGCTAGTATGGCCGTAAGCATGGTGACTAGTCTCGTCCATGGATATCGATGCCGGAGACGCAATGGCTTTGCCCGTACTACCGTCAGTTCTACTATAAATGTGATTTATCGGAGGTACACTAGCAATCGGAGCTGAAGGTACGGCCTTGGTAAAGCCGAACCTTCTAAGTGTCGCCTCTACCTGGGAGATAACCGCCGAATCTAAACGGTTGGTTAGCGAAGCACTAATAGCTTGGTCTACCGATGCGGCTATCTTTCGCTCAATCTCTAGAGAGGATAAACGAGGCGATACTGGTGTTACCTGGGTCCGAGCGAGGTCGGGGATGCTGACGTGATGCTTGATGAAGCCTGCACGTGTCTTGACGTAGCTCCCAAGCATGATGTCTTGGAGTGCCTTCATCTTTGTCTCGATCTCTCTTCGGTCTTCTGCGGGAATATCTTCAAGGGTAGGCGTCATGATGTTACAGTTGTCGATATCTATGCCCCGCATGGGATCCATCGACAATGTAGACGTAGTAGTCGTTGTAGACATACCGACGACCGATGTAGATGTACCCGTCATGTTGGCGTAGCCTTCCCCAGTGAAGACGCCAAAAAGTGTGTTGACATGAAAACGTGTCCCCACAGTTGGGTCAGTTCGATGATCCAAAAGTGTGCGGATACTTAGGGACAAGCCTAAGCTTAACACAACACTGACGTCGCGTTCTGACTACCCTTAACAGTGGCAAGGGGTGTAGTCACCAGGTAATCAGATCACACAAAAATAATCCAATTAGCTGAAAAGAAATATATTAAATAAAATAAATCAGCAAGCTGACTGGAGCCTAACTGATTTGAAGTGTACTTTGCGAAGGGTATAGCCGAAGATAGCCTTCCGCGTCTGATGCGAAGGGTATCACCGAAGGTAGTCTTCGGTGTTCGGACTAATCTGGCAGAAAGTAGGCTCCGAACATATCTCGACACGAAATCTCCTCCAAACAGCGGGGTTCGGCGCAAAGTCTCTAACACGACAAAATATCTCCAACACAACGCACTAGCGTGACTTCGTCCGGCGCGGGGTGCAAACGTGACGAAGCCTGTCTTGACGAAGCCTGCTGCGGAGCGTGCTGGCGCGCGGGACTCGGTCAAACCGACAACAGCATGATGGTCCGACACGGGTAGTCGAAGCAGTGTTCCCACTGGAGGGTGTTCTGGCAGCCTCCGAAACCAGTCTCCTGGCTCCGGACACCTCTAGCGAAGTGGCTTCGAGCATGAAAACCTGCAACAGAACAGAGATCAAGTGCCAATTCGGCCTAGGGACTGAATCTGATAAGTGTTGCGGTAGGGAAACGTAGGTAGCAATCTGTTACATAGATTAACGGATACTTCACAGGCGAAGTAACTAGGCAATAGCAATCTATTAAGTAGATTAACGGGTACTTCAAGGGAGAAGTAATAAGGATTGCCACTGTTTCGACATGGCTGGCATAGGGCTTCGAGGCAAACCCACGAAGGTTGCAGAAAGATAAATAAAACTAAAGGTAATGTTCAAAGCTAGAGCATTGTGATTGATTTGTGTTTGGGGGGTTAATGAATCGGCCTCACCTCTATATTTATAGGAGCTAGTATTCTAATCTCTAAGATTAATCTGATAGGATTCGTCCTAATCACACGTAGGGATAAAAGTAGCCAGAATTAGACTCAAACACTATCTCTAGAAATCAGCTCGAAGTGGGCCTTCGGTAGGGCCTGCTGAAGCCTGCTCCTCGGGTCGAAGCTTCGGTGAGGCAGGCCTCCGCAGGTAGCAAGCCTGCTGGAAGACTTCCAAACCCCAAAGCTCAATGGGCCTTCGGCCCTGTAAGGTTTCGGCCTGATCTAGGACATGTGTATTTTTGGCCCGAATTACCAAAATTGATATTTTGACAATCTTGACCATTTAATGCCATTTTTTGCTATCAACAGGTACCTTCTAGCGTGAGATGCTCTAGTTGTAGTGGAAGAAGATGTTGGAGCAGCGCGTAAAGCCTCTCCTCGATTCATCCTTGTTGTCCTTCGCTAATTCGTTCGCATGTAGATGTCCACAAGCGTCGCTATTGGAGCAACGCCTCCACTGATTCCACACGTACATGGATGGAGTACCTCCCACGGCAGTGTGATGCACCACACATGAGAGACGGGGATACTTAACCTCAACGTTTGAGATCAAGAAGGGAAGGAGTGAACTCTTGGGTTGCTAAGTCTAATATAGGCTTGTTGCTTGCACCAAGACGTCCTCCTCCTCTCCTTTTATAGGGCTGAGAGACCCCTAGTTGTGCTCATCCCGAAACCCAAAAAACCGTAAAAGATCCAATCTGTTTGCCCATGTCGGATATTATGATGCTAGATCGGAAATTCTGACAAGGTATTTTAGGTCTCCTGATACAGTACAACGAGCAACATATCCAAACTATTATCGCCCACCTCGGAACTTTCGATTAGTACAAAAATTCCCCGATTCTAAACCAGAACTTCTAGCTCATTGGAACTTCCGATACCATATCAGAACTTCTGATACCATGTCGGAACTTCCAATACCATATCAGAACTTCTGAAGCAACATTTGCTCTATGTATCAAGACCAAAAAATAACCGGAACTTCCGATCGATGGAATTTTCTCGAGCATAACCTACAATATCCCACTTGCACAAGAACCAATTTTTTGCATGTTTTTAATCCATCCCCTTAAGTGTGTGACCCGATAGGTTCATACACTAATGGTTGTTCACCGAAACCGTTTCCGTATCACTGATCAATAGCGGTACCTAGCAGCACATATTGACCCCCGAAAGCGTACAAAATAAAATTTTCATGAACCTTGATATACGCAAGCACTAGTCTCTTTGCCACGTGTCATCAGACAACCTCAAGGCTAGATATGTGCCACCCTTTTTGGTTAACTTGACATTTCACTTGATCAAGTATTGGATTCAAATCATGACTACCTCCTTATTCTTAGTGGCATGGCCATGCACTTTTGCAATCCAATACCTCGAGGGGCCCCGAGACGACTCTCCCATTATTAGGAGAGGTAAATTTTATCTTGACCGCTCACATCCCAAGACATGTTTCACAACACACCTGAAAACAACCCTTATTACTACCGTGTTACTGAATAGCGATAGGAAACATCAAAGTGTGTTACTACGCATTCTGGATTCAAATGACGATCTTAGGTCCAAGGATTATGCAGCTACATCATTTGAGATGACAACTGATGGCACACTATAATAACAATTCCAGCAGTATCTCAAGTGGGTCTGTCCAACACCATGTTCACCAACATGTGTCCACATCACTGATTTGATATCTCTTTGTCTATGATTTATGAAACTCAATAATCAATTAGTCGGATGTGCTAATCCATGTATCATCACTGTCCCACATGGTGACAAGATTAGGGACCCTTTTGAACAACATCTTAACAAAGCAAATAGTTTCACATAACAAGTCGCACTCATTAATTAAATGCAAACAATGTTTATTCAAGGAACAAGATAACAATTATCCTCACACATTAGCATAGAATCTACTAGCATCTTCCACATACACATGACTCACTCATGCAAGTATCTAATACCCATGGAGCTCAGGTGCACCTCATGCTTGGGCTGTGGAAGAGGCTTCGTCAACTGATCCGCCATGTTCAAATCCATGTGCACCTTGCAAATATTCACATAACCTCTCTCAATGATATCATGGATCCGTGTTTCACAACACACCTGAAAACAACCCTCATTATTGCCCTGTTATGGAATAGAGTTAGGAAGCATCTAAGTTTGTCACTACGCATTCTGGATTCAAATGACGAACTCAGGTCCAAGGACTCTATAGGTATACCATTTGAGATGACAATTGTTGGCACTTTACAATAACAATCCCAACAGTATCTCAAGTGGTTCTGTCCAACAACATGTTCACCAACATGTGTCCACATCACTGATTTGACATTTGTAGGACCGAAAGTAGCGACCAGAGGGGGGGGCGAATTGGCACCAAAAAAAATTCTTTCAAATCGATGGCCTTCTCCCAACACCCAACGCACCTCAACAAACAAACAACAGAAGCAAAAACAATTCACAGGTACTGAAAAAATATAGCCTAAAAACTACTGGTGTCCTAATCAGAAAGACACCACCAAAGAGATTCGAGGCAGATCAAGAGCGCATTCAACTCATAGTGTCCTAATCAGAAATACACCACCAAAGAGATTCGAGGCAGATCAACAGCGCATTCAACTCATAGGCATTTAATGAAGCATGTGCAGAATATTCCAGACATTACAGGCAGTTCATAAACATGTGCAAGCGCAATAATCAACGCATTTAAAACATACCAAATAAACACAGTAAATTAAAATGTGCTAACATTTAATTGGTCTATTGCAGAATATTAAGAGAAGTAGGCAAGCGGTGCATGAAAAAACAAGACAGAAAATCAAGACACGAAATAACTGTTTGATTATGTCTCATGTGCATTCAGCCGAACACGTTTTGTGCACCAAAAACTGCCAGCCTGCGCACCCAGCATGCCTCAGCTGCCGGGTCTGCTTTAATGCATCGACTGCAGCTGCCAGGAACACGAAAGGACACACCGCTGGTTTTCTGCTTCTCCTTCCTCCACGCAAAGCTCCTGGCATAGAAACAGCGCGGCCGAATCGAATGCTTGGCTTCTGACGCGTGTGCCCAGAGAAAAAAAACAAACCACCCGGCTGACACGGCCTTGATCCTTCCTCCTCTGAAACCACTCGCCGAGGGCTATGCGTCTCGCGGCTTGGCAGTGCGCCACCTCCCGCTGCTACTTCTTGATGGGACAAGACAGCATGTCAGCCAAAGCTGAAAGGCCACACCGAATAATGCTGCTGCATGCATGAGGTGACGCTGCCTGATCTTCGACTGCCGTGCTACTGTTACCGTTAGAACTCAACGCCAAAAGTTCCTCCCACCGGGAAATGTGCACAGGATTCCCTCCATGTCAAAAGAAGCAGCGCATCGCTTGAACGCCCCAGCCGCCAGATGCTGGCGAACATGCCTGTGGCGGCGACAGATGAATCGGCAGCGAGATGGGGATTTTTCCGGAGAAAAAATACGGTGGTGGAAAAAGAATGGGGGGAAACAAAAATGAACTCAGATTAATATTTCTGGTCGATTTATTTAACCCTAGGGGGTTGGGGCCTATTTATAGGCAGCCCAACAAAAGGGAAAAAGATAAATTTACCCCTAGGGTAAATTACATAGACGCTGAAATAAAATAGAAAATTACCGAACTTCCCTTAGGGTTTTTTACAGACTCAATTAACATAGACTGTGGCCTAAAGGAAAAATAGTAAAATCCTAAATAAAGATAACTTGTCCTGATGCGGAGCTTTCGTAGCATCTACGGCTTTGCATCAGAACGGTAGGATCCAAGATCAACAGTCGTCAGTTTTGTGCCGAAACTAACAAAGCATCCACCGTCTTCGCATCGGGTACCCAGATTGGGCCAGCCTGATTCCGCGGCTCCCTCAGCCCGGCAATCACTCACTCCCGTGTACCTGAGTCAATCCCGATCAACAGACTAGTGGATCCTCTACCGCTCCTAGCCCATGTATTCGGATTGGGCCGGCCCGACTCCGCAACCCCTCTGCCCGACAGTCGCTCACCGCCCGTATACCTGAGTCACACGCGGCCCAGACACGGAAGGTCTCATCTTCTCTTCGTGTCTCCTCTTTGACTTCCATTGACAATCACCCATCACATCTGGAGCCATGAGGCCCATGCTCTTCAACATGGCTCCTCAACATATCTATGTCTATGATCTATGAAACATAATCATCAATCAGTCAGATGTGCCAATCCATGTATCATCACTGTCACACATGATGACAAGATTAGGGAGCCTTTTGAACAACATCATCATAAAACAAATAGTTTCACAGAACAAGTCATACTTATTAATTAAATGCAAACGATATTTATTCAAGGAACAAGATAACAATTATCCTCATACATTAGCATAGACTCTACTAGCATCTTCTATAAACACATGACTCACTCACGCAAGTATCTAATATCTATGGAGCTCATATGGGCCTCATGCTTGGGCTATGGAAGAGGCTTCGTCAATGGATCCACCATGTTCAAATCCGTGTGCACCTTGCAAATCTGCACATCACCTCTCCCAATGATCTCGCAGATCAGGTGATATCGCCGAAGTATATGTTTGATTTCTAGTGTGATCTAGGCTCCATGGCTTACGCAATGGCACCACTATTATCACAATAGAGATCCACTAGACTAGATGCACTAGGAACAACACCCAGCTCAAAAAAAACTTCCTAATCCAAACGACCTCCTTTGCCGCTTTAGAAGCAGCGATATACTCAACTTCTATTGTAGAATCGGCCACCATCTCTTGCTTGGAACTCTTCTAACTCACTGCGCCTCCATTGAGGCAGAAGACAAAACTAGATTGCGATTGAGAATCATCTTTATCGGTCTTAAAGCTAGCATCCATGTAACCACTTACAATGAGCTCCTCTTCACCACCGTAAACTAGGAATATTTCCTCAGTCCTTCTCAAGTACTTGAGGATAATCTTTACTACACCCTAGTGACTTTTACTAGGGTTTGATTGGTACATGCTCGTAACACTTAAAGCATATGACAAATCTGGACATGTACATAGCATGTCATACATGATGGATCCAATTGCAGAGGCATATAGGATCACACTCATCTTCTCTAGCTCATTAGGTGTCACACCACACTGAGTCTTACTAAGAGAAATACCATGTGACATTGGCAGAAAACCCTTCTTAGAATTCTGCATTTTGAACTGTTTCAAAACCTTGTCAATGTACATACTTTGGCTTAATCCTATTAATCTTTTTTATCTATCTCTATATATCTTTATGCCCAAAATGTATGCTGCCTCTCCAAGATCATTCATCGAAAAACTATTTTTCAGTGAAGTCTTGACAAAATTTAGGATAGGAATGTCGTTTCCGATCAACAATATGTCATCCACATATAAGACCAGAAACACAAGTGAGATCCCACTAGCCTTCTTGTAAACACAAGGTTCTTCTTCATTCTTGATGAAGCCAAACCCTTTGAATACCACATCAAAACGAAGATTCCAACTCCAAGAAGCTTGCTTCAATCCATAAATGGACTTTAGGAACTTACAAACCTTCCCAGCATTCCCCGGACCATCAAGACCTTCAGGCCGTGTCATGTACACATCCGCACTTATGTTTCCATTTAGGAAAGTTGTCTTGACATCCATTTGCCATATCTCATAATCATAAAATGCGGTAATAGCTAGGATTATCCGAATAGACTTAAGCATAGCGACGGGCGAAAATATTTCATCATAATCAACACCTTGAATCTGTCTAAAATCATTCGCCATTAATCGTGCTTTATAGATGTGAACATATCCATCAACATCTATCTTTTTCTTGAAGATCCATTTACACTAAATAGTTTTAACACCATCGGGTGGATCAACTGAGTTCCAAACTTGGTTGACACGCATGGACTCCAACTCGAATCCAATGGCTCCAAGCCATTTCTCATATTTAGGTCCCATCACTACTTTCGCATAGGTCTTGCGCTCGTCGTTGTCCAACAACAACACGTCGTGATGCCCAGTGGTCAAGAACATGTACCTCTCTAGCGCATGGACTACTCTCCCAGACCTTCGTGGGGCTGGCTTATCCATAACAGGGTCTGCAACATCTTGCGCCTCCTACTCTTGTTCAGTGGGATCTAGAACACTTTCTAGTGGCTCTCGAACCTCTTTGAGATGCACAGTCCTCCGACTAACTCCGTTTGAGAGAAAATTTTTCTCAAGGAACACACCATTTCAAGCGACAAACACTTTTCCCTCCTCTCTATTATAGAAATAGTATCCTTTGGTTTCCCTAGGATACCCCACAAAGAAGCACTTGTCAGACTTATGACTGAGCTTGTCAGACGTCATACGTTTTACATACGCCTCACATCCCCAAATCTTTAGAAAAGACAAACTGGGACGCCTCCCCGACCACATCTCATATGGCGTCTTCTCTACTTACTTAGATGGAACTCTATTAATCGTGGAGGTTGTGGTTTCTAGAGCATCACCCCAAAAGGATAATGGAAGATCAGTGTGACTCATTATGGACCACACCATGTACAACAAAGTGTGGTTTCTCCGCTCGGAGACCCCATTCCATTGAGGCGTGCCGGGTGGAGTCAACTGTGGAACAATTCCACACTGCTTCAGATGATCACTAAACTCTTGGCTCAAATATTCACCCCCACGATCCGATCATAGAAATTTAATTGTCTTGCCCGTATGATTTTATACCTCATTCTGGAACTCCTTGAACTTTTCAAAGGATTCCAACTTATGCCTCATCAAGTAGACATATCCATATCTACTAAAGTCACAGTAAAAGTTATAAAGTACTGAAATCCTTTCCTAGCCGTGTGACTCATTGGACCACATACATAAGTATGTATTATGGCCAATAGCTCACTCGCCCTCTCACTTCGTCCATTGAAAGGTGTCTTTGTCATTTTGCCAAGTAAACAAGTCTCGCATGTGTCATATGATTCAAAATCAAATGACTCCAAAAGTCCATCACTATGGAGCTTCTGTACACGCTTCTCATTTATATGACCCAAATGACAATGCCAGACGTAGGTGGGATTCAAATCATTGAGTCGTTGTTTCTTAGTACTAATGTTATAAATGTGTGCATCGTCAAGACTCAGAATATACAATCCATTCACCAATTGACAAATACCATAGAGCATGCCATTCGAAAATGTTGAACAACTCTTGTTCTTTATTACGAATTCAAAACCATCTTCCTCTAAACAAGAAGAAGAGATAATGTTTCTGCCTAAGGCGAGAATACAATAACAATTATTTAACTCCAAAACTAATCCTGACGGTAGCGACAGTGAATAGACGCCGACGACCAACGTTGCAACCTTTGCACCATTCTTGACGCGGATATCCAGCTCGCCACATGCATATTTTCTTACTCTACTCAGCCCCTGCAATGATTTGCAAGTATGAATCATCGATCCAGTATCAAATACCTATGAATCATTTGGATGAGTAGCAAGATTAATTTCAATAACATTAATACCTAAAGTGGAAGTCCCACTTCCCTTTTTGTTCTTCTGATCTTCGAGGTACACCTTGCAATTGCGCTTCCAATGCACAGGCTTGTGGCAATGGTGGCACACATCAGAGTTGGCAGGACCAGACTTGGACTTTCCAGTCGGTTTAGACTTCGCACTAGAAATCGCATCTGTAGTCTTAGCCTTTTTCCTCCTCTTTTTGCCATCATTCTGAACAACCATCACATTGTTTGGAGTCTTCCTGATACTCTCCTCAGCAGATTTTAGCATCCTATGCAACTCAACTAGTGTCTTCTCTAGTCCAATCATGTTATAATTCATGATGAATGGCTCAAAGATCAGTGGGAGCGATTGGATAATGATATCAATAGCGAGATATGGATCCAGTGGTATGCCCAGTCTCTCTAGAGTCTCTACGCAACAAATCATCTTAATCACGTGAGGGCTCACTGGGCTCCATTCAACCAACCTTCTATTAAACTAGCATTTAGATCACAAAACTAGTTAAGGTCAACTGGTGATCTAACCGGTTCTGATACCAATTGTGGGATTGGAAAGGCGACTAGAGAGAGGGTGAATAGGAGCCTCGACAAATTCTCGCAATATGATGGCCCGACCAAATCACCCAATGCACCTCTAAAAATAAGCAGAAGCAAAATTGATGACCACAATAAGAATTCTTATTAAAACATGAAAATTTGTATTTTTCTCTAGATCGGAGTTTGGAACTCCAAAATTCCTTTGTCGGAGTTTGAGTTGCTGACAGATTCAATAGATCGGTTAATGGAATACCGACAGGAGGCAATCGGAGTCTGAATTACTGACAGGGTTAAGAAATTCAGAAAACAGATAAAAACTGATTGAGTAAAAATTTTCTGACTGATCTACTTTCAATTTCTGTATGCACTTTATTGTAAACACACAATTCTGTTGAAGATGAATCATCCAGCAAAACTAAGTCAAAAAAACTAATAAACAAACAACAATCAATATTTTTAAATTCTGAACAGTTGCCTATGTAAACTTGAACTTACACAAATTTTGAAACTACAGAGAACTTACTCCATTCAATTTAATGACTCTGTATTTAGATCATCAACAATCAAAGAAATAAACCACATAGCCCATGGTAAAATTGATGATCAACAGAACATGCATGTTGGCACAAACTACATCAAACATCTGATACTTGAAGCACATGCAAATACATCAGAACTGAATAACTCCAGGCAAAAGTTAGTTTTAGAGTTTTTGAATGAAATTCTAAAAACAACTTCTGAACAATTACTGTTGTTGAACTAAAAATCACAGCAGAAGAACTGTGCTGACAAACTTTATAGAAACCTGATGTTAACAACTGAACATAAATGGACTAGGGACTTTGTTGATTGCTGCTGAGATGAAAAAGACTGGATGAAAAACAGTGCTGAAGATTTGAGTAAATTAGTTTTAGATTAGAAAAATGGATTCTAATTTTTCAGATTGGTTTATATAGAAAATTTCAAGAATACCCAAATCAAATGCATTCATCCATGGTAAGCAAATTAATTCAGCAAGCACAATATTGAACTAATCAATCTGCTTTTTACCATAAGGAGGCAATCACTAGTCAAACAACATAATATTACAGAAAACATGAAATTTGCAGTAAAATCAACAAGAAAAATAATCCTGGAAGCACTCAGATAAGAACAACTCATCAGATTCTCAAAATGAACTAGCATTTGTTGATCACCTATCACCTGATGCTCCACGGTGATGAGACTGAGCAGTGAACAAAAATCCACAGCAGTGAAATGAAAACAGTCAGTAGTTCTGATCAGATATCAGAGAAGAACACTGCAAGAGGGATGGTAAAACAAAGAACACCTGCAGTGATTAAAACTGACAAACTATGACTGAAAATTGACAAGCAACAATGCTCGGTGAAGTCCTGGCAGTGCTCTGAACAAATAATCTGAAGAACAATATGTTGTGCAAAAGAAAACAGAAGGAAACAACCAGAAACAATAACTCCAGGGAAAAACTAGATACAATATACTTCAGATAAAAAAATAGAACCTGGTGGCTTCTGTTCTGTAGGAATTTCTGGCGACAAAAACAGTAGTGTTGCTTCCCTGGAACATGGCTGTGATGGTGCAAGAAAGAACATGGCCGGGTTCACTGGTGATGCCCCTATAGACAATCCGGGACGCATGCAATAACAAGAACAAAAAAAACTGCTGGAAACTTCAAACAGATGTGGAAGAAGAAAATTGCAGCAGAAATATCACAACAAGGTATTAGGAGGAATAAAATTCTGGATAACCATCCACAGCCCCCAAAACTCAGCCACAAAAAATTACAGCTCAAAGTTCACCTAATCCCCTAGGCATGTGGTCCTTTATATAGGAAAGCCCATCAAGGTATTCCCCAAAATGGCATTAGGGTTTAATGACCATTATTTACCTAAATACCCTTATGTATTTTAAGAATTAATAATTCAGAAAAATACACAAAAGTATACTCCTAATTTATTACATCATCAACCCTATTCTTTTAATATTTTTTCGAAATTAAGAATTCCGAAAAATACTAAAAGATTACACTTAATCTAGACGGCTAAATAGAAAAATAAACTTCTCTTTATTGTAATTTAAAAACACTTTCTGATACGACGGTTTTTAGCCGAAACTAACAAAGCCTTCTCGATCGCCGACACGTGACACCAATCCACGAACTCGACCGCCAGCAAGTCTCTCCCGCTCTCGATCCCCTCGAGCCACATGATCTCTCTCACTGGAGTCCCTTTCGCTGACTTGGTCAACATGCTGCCTCGATCATTCGTCCGTCCATATCTTGCTCTATCTCCACGTGTACTCTAAAGATCATCCCCAATTTCACCCGGCCTCCTTGATCCTCTGGCATCGAGCTCCCTGCTTGACCCTTGATCATCTGCCATTGACAGTTGCTAGCATATCCACCCTACACACATGAGATAAGCCAAAACAAGAAATATGACGGACACCGATCCCCTCGTCATACAAACTCCACTCACACATCGATCCCATCGATGCAAGCAAATCACTATTCACTCATTACTCTAGATCGAGCAACATTGTCAATCACTCATCACCAAGACAAAAACCACAGTGCGACCTCACATGATTTCACAATATCCCCCTTGATGAGTGCGTTGACAAATCCAAAAAGAAACATGATGAAAGTTTCAAGTTTAGCGCACAAGTGACCCTAAAAAATCAGAAAATAGCCAAAACATGTCACTTGATAAAAGATCTCCCCCTTTGACAAAAACTTATGTAAAACATTCTCCCCACTTTTGGCAAAAGCATCATGTTCATTTCTCCCCCTTTGACAATGCAAGCTTCTGAAACATGAGCAACTCCAATTATAGTACAAACAAGCATTTACCTTGAATATTGTCTAAACGTACTTTATGAAACACTCAGATGAATACTATCTAAACAAAAGCATAAGCAAGCATTTTCAGATTTTAGGAAAATAAAAGCATCACCACTCAGACTAGCATACTAGACATGGAAGGAAAGAGATGCAAAAGCTAATCAAATACTAACCGGATAAGCATATCCCACTAATAGAAGCTTAAACAAACTTGATATGCAATTAATTCAAACTTTTTGATGTTTTTTATTTTTCATTTTTGTGCTAGGGGTTATTAACATGTCAACCTTATGCTAACCGACCAAGCTAAGCCTAGGTTGAAACTATCAGAAGCTTAAAGCTTTGGCCTTGGTATACACTTCAATGTTCCAATTTATACCAAAGTGCTATGGTAAGCAGTCTAGAACAAAATAGTGCGACAATGCAAACCCACCTGGGTCTTTTCAATTTTAACACAGCATGAATAACAATCATTTTCATTTCATTTTCAATTTTTTTATTTTTAGCACAATATTTTGATAAGATCAAATTGCGTATTAGCATCCAAGTTAAAAGGACCTAGCTACCGGGTATGTAAAAGATTGCAAATGCACTCAACCTATTCATGCTAGTTTCTATACTAAGTAGTGATAATTTTTCAAATTTTCACAAATAAAAGCCATGCTCAAGAAATATATCAGATGTATTCAAGCCAAGTGTAATCAACAGTATTAAAGACAATATTTCAAAGGCATAATAAAGCATGTACTTGTAAAAGCAATTAATCATATTATAGAAACTTATGCAGTAATACACAACTCCCCCTCAAAATATGCCAGAAAAACTTGAGTGTTCAGTTTTAGGATGAGTGATAAATTGTTTAAGAATCCAGTATTGTAAAACTCGAGAACTAGGCAAAGCAGTGGGCTGTTTATGCATAGGGTACGAATCATGATAAAAAGGGTGCGGTCTATCTACAAAGCGCGAGCATGGAAAACACTGAGGACTCCTAATCTGTCGAGAATCAAAACCTTTTACACGTTGTCTAGCACCATATGAGGCATGGTGAACACCACGAAGGGCAAAATCTCTCATGGAACCATGGGGAGCCTCAAAATCAGAACAAGAGTGAAAAACAGACTCATGTATACCTAAAGATAGGCAATGCATGTCCTGAAAGCTCATTGCATGATAACGTCGTTCATCCTTGATACGACAAAAGCAAAACCCAACCAAGTGACCAACCCGTTGATAATAAGAACAATGATACACTCTATTGGGGGTATAAGTATGGGTCTCAGACGCAAATCTCATAGTTTTCTTGGGTTTTTGATGAGGAGTTTCCTTTGGTGGAGGTAGAGGTTTCTTTGCTGGTTGGATAGGATTCTTGGCTTTTTGATCGGTCTCTAACTGGTCTCTCTCTTTCTATAGGGTAGTAGGTGGAGTAAACACAATTTTGCTCAAAGTGTTTGGTGTGGTTCTCTCATACCCCAATCCTAGAGCTAACCCTGCCATGTCAGCACACATTTTTGTTTTAGCCAAAAGCAAATCCATTGTACCCTTTCCTTTAGTGCATTTTTCCACCACGGAGAGAAGATAATTATTTTCATGTTTTAATTTTTTGACTTGCTCTCTAGCAAAGTTGAGTTGGTCCTTAAGGGTGATGCAGGCGTGACACACCGACTGCACATCCTTAGAACACTCAGCACTCTCTAATCTAGCCTTAAGTTCATCAACATGCCTATCTCTCAAGTTAATGCTTTCAACAAGTAAAGGAAAGTTCATGCATTCGTTGATGACTACAGAACTAGACTCCACCTCCAAAAGCTGCTTCTGAGCAATTTCAAGTTTTTCAATAGTTTGACCATGTGTAGAACACAGCTGAGCAAGTTCACTCATAACAACAAGACATAACTCACAATCAACATCATCATACTTATATTTTAAAATAACAAGTTCAGTGGAAATAGATTCAAGTCTGAATTTTATTTCTTTTCGTTCTTTAGCATCAAGTTTAAGTAATCTATCTTTAGAACAGATAGCATCATGTAACTCGTCATTTTTAACAAGAAGCTGGTCATGGGATAGATATACCTCAAATCTGTTGAGCTCGTCACTGCTATGAATGCTTTCGACCATGAAGAAAGGACGGTGAAGTCCATTTTCTTCTTCTCCTTCTTCTCCTCTTTTTGGGAGGCTCCTCCTCCTCTGAGTTTGGCTCCTCGTTTGATGTAGTGTAGACGTCACTTAGAGCGGCCACAAAAGCTCTGGCTACCTTCTTAGCCACTTTGCCGCACTTCCCCTTAAAGAAGGGTTTCTTTTTCCACTTTCTGGTTCTTGTGCTCATTTTCATTTTTCATTTTTAATTGAGGGCAATTAGCTTTTATGTGAGAAGGATATCCACACTCAAAACATCCCCTTGACCGTCCTTTTCTCCGATCTCGTCTATCATTGTAGATGTGGGTGAACTTCTTGACAATGAGAGATAGCTCCTCATCATCTAGAGTATCCACCTGTTCTTTTGTGACAGAGGCCAGGAAGGACAAGTGAAAACCACTAGAAAAAGCACAAACTCTAGAACCACCAGAAAAGTTACCTCCAGCTGAGATGTCTTGGCAATCTCGGTGGATTTGAGCTTACTAAAGAGCTCATCGCAAGTCAACGTGTCGTAACTTGCCGACTCCTCAATACTAGAGATCTTCACCTCCCATATGCTACGATCGAGAGCATAGAGAAGTTTGGTTGCTCTATCATGATCAGAGTAAGCTAAAGTCCCAGTGGAGCGCAAGTTGCTCACACTTCCATCAAAACAAGCAAACATAGCATCTACTGATTCACTAGAGCCTTGCACAAACATTTGTTATTCTTGATTATATGTGCTTTGGCGCCTAGCCTTAATCTGGGTAGTGCCCTCATGAAAAGTTTTCAGAGTCTTCCAAATTTCACGTGCAGTTCATAGGTGCTAGACCCAATCAAACTCATGCCAACTTAGACTCATGAACAATATATTTCTTGCCTTGCTGTTACAATCGTACTGTTCCTTTTTAGCCTGAGTTGTGTGAGTTTCAGGGATCACATAGCTGGAATCAACAATGTCCCAAATTGCACTTCTTTGGCTTAGTAGGTAAGCCTCCATGCACACCTTCCAATAAACGAAATCATGACCATCGAACACCGGAATCTTGGTATTCTTGCCCATGTTGCCAAAAGATCACAAAACCGGTTAAGGTCAACTAGTGATCTAACCGGCTCTGACACCAATTGTGGTATTGGAATGGTGACTAGAGGGGGGGTGAATAGGCGCCTCGACAAATTCTCGCAATATGATGGCCTGACCAGATCACCCAATGCACCTCTAAAAATAAGCAGAAGCAAAATTGATGATCACAGTAAGAATTCAGATTAAAACAGGACAATTTGAATTTTTATTTAGATCGGAGTTTGAACTCCAAAATTCCTTTGTTGGAGTTTGAGTTTCCAACAGATTCAGTAGATCGGTTAATGGCATACCAACAGGAGGAAATCAGAGTCTGAATTACCGACAAGGTTCAGAAATTCAAAAAATAGATAAAAATTGATTCTGAGTAAAACTTTTATGACTGATCTACTTTCAATTTCTGTATGAACTTTCTTGTAAACAGACAAATGCTATTGAAGATGAATCATCTAGAAACACAAACTCAAAACGACTAATAAACAAACAACAATCAGTATTTTCAATATCTGAACAGTTGCCTTTGGAAACTTGAACTTACACAAATTTTGAAACTATAGAGAACTTACTCCCTTCAGTTTAATGATTCTGTATTTAGATCATCAACAATCAGAGAAATAAACCACATAGCCCATGGTAAAATTGATGATCAACAGAACATGCATGCTGGCACAAACTACATCAGACATCTGATACTTGAAGCACATGGAAATAAATCAGAACTGAAGAACTCCAGGCAAAAGATAGCTTCATAGTTTTTGAATGAAATTCTAAAAACAACTTCTGAATAATTACTGTTGTTGAACTAAAAATCACAGCAGAAGAACTGTGCTGACAAACTTTATAGAAACCAGATGTTAACTACTGAATAGAAATGGACCAAGGACTTTGTTGATGTCTACTGAGATGAAAAAGACTGGATGACAAACAATGCTGAAGATTTGAGTAAAGAAGTTTCAGATTAGAAAAATGGATTCTATTTTTTCAGATTGGTTTATGTAGAAAATTTCAAGAATACACAAATCAAATGCATTCAGCCATGGTAAGCAAATTAATTCAGCAAGCACAATATTGAACTGATCAATCTGCTTTTAACCAGAAGGAGGCAATCACCAGTCAAACAACACAATATTGCAGAGGACATGAAATTTGCAGTAAAATCAACAAGAAAAATAATGCTGGAAGCACTAAATAAAAACAACTTAATCAGATTCTCAAAATAAACTGGCATCTATTGATCACCTAGCACCTAATGCTCCACGGTGATGAGACTCAGTAGTGAATAAAAATCCACGGAAGTTAAAAGAAAACAGTCAGTAGTTCTGATCAGACATCAGAGAAGAACACTGCAAGAGGGATGGTAAAACAAAGAACACCTACAATGATTAAAACTGGTAAACTATGACTGAAAATTGACAAGCAACAGTGCTCGGTGAAGTCCTAGCAGTGCTCTCAACAAATAATCTAAAGAATAGAATGCTGTGCAAAAGAAAACAGAAGGAAACAACCAGAAACAATAACTCCAGGGAAAAACTAGATACAATAGACTTAAGATAAAAAACAGAACTTGGTGGCTGCTGTTCTGTAGGAATTTCTGGCAACAAAAACAGCAGTGCTTTTGCTTCCATAGAACATGGCTGTGATGGCGCAAGAAAGAACCTAGACGGGTTCACTGGTGATGCCCCTGTAGCCAATTCGGGACACATGCAATAACACGAACAGAAAAACTACTGGAAACTTCAAACAGATGTGGAAGAAGAAAATTGCAGCAGAAATATCACAGCAAGGTATTAGGAGGAATAAAATTCTCGATAACCATCCACTGCCCCCAAAACTCAGCCAACAAAAATTACAGCTCAAAGTTCACCTAATCCCCTAGGCATGGGGTCTTTTATATATGCAAGCCCTTCAAGGTATTCCCCAAAATGCCATTAGGGTTTAATGACCAAGTATTTACCTAAATACCCTTATGTATTTTCAGAATTAATAATTCTGAAAAATACACAAAAGTACACTCCTAATTTATTACATCATCAACCCTATTCTTTTAATATTTTTTTTTCAGAATTAAGAATTCCGAAAAATACTAAATGATTACACTTAATCTAGAGGACTAAACAGTAAAATCAACTCCTATTTATTGGAATTTAAAAACACTTTCTGATACGACGGTTTTCAGCCGAAACTGACAAAGTCTTCCCGATCGCCGACACGTGACACCAATCCATGAACTCGATCGCCAGCAAGTCTCTCCCGGTCTCGATCCCCTCGAGCCGCCTAATCATTTGCACTGGCCTCCCTTTTACTGACTTTGTCAACACGTTGCCTCGATCATCCGTCCGTCCATGTATTGCTCTATCTCCATATGTACTCCAGAGATCATCCCCATCTTCACCCTGCACACATGAGACAAGCCAAAACAAGAAACACGACGCACACCGATTCCCTCGGTATACAATCTCCACTCACACATCGATCCCATCGATGCAAGCAAACCACTATTCACTCATTACTCTAGATCGAGCAACTTTGTCAATCACTCATCACCAAGACAAAAACCACAGTGCGACCTCACTTCATTTCACAGAAACTGAGAGGACATGCAGGCAAGCATCAGGCAACTGACACCCTCGGAATCACTAGCATGCTTCTCATAAGCACGCTTATCTGCTGCAAAAGCATCCTCTCTTGGTTCATCAGGGTGGGGTTGCTCTAGAACATAATCTTTTTTCTCTTGCTTGAGAATAATTCTCAAGTTTCGATACCAATCCATAAAGTTTATTCCAGACAATTTATCTCATTCAAGAATATATCGCAAATAAAAAACTAGAGTGCTCTTAATAGTAGTCGTAGTAGGTGCCATGATCTACAAAAGATTAAATGTGAGGTTTAGCACTATGCAATGTTTATCTTCTATCCAATAAAATATGTTCCACTATCTAAACCAATCACTCTCCCTCTCATGACTAATAGTGGTGCAAGATCCATGGTCACGCTATCTCCTAGTGAGCTTTGGCATCATTACTAGAAGCTAGTTGACATAGATAAGCAACTCCTTGCTATCACATACTATTTGACTCTTGTCGTTGGAGAAGCATCCTATACTCGACCCCGACTCCTATGATCCAAGGCCCAAAACCATTTTAATAACTTTGTCAAGTGAACCAACACTATGCGTGCAGAAATCCAACTTCCGCCCCAACTAGTCGAGATAAAAGATAGAACCCTGCTTTGGTAGACCCACTATCGATGAGCACGAACCTTGGTGGGTACAGCTATTGGGAAGAGCATCAACACTTAATTTTCTGAGGGAAAACTACTTTATCATCGTAATGTCCCTAGCGCAAACAAAACATGCAAGAATAGAATAACAGGAACATAAGAAACCATCACATGCAATCATATTAACTATGACATAACATGGCCTTCTTCACATGGCGATTTCCATCTCCATGTATCCCATCATCGAGTGTGTGCTCCCGGCCTTCATGAAGAGCACTAGTCCATCTCGCATAGGCTATACTAATTAAATGGGCTGAAGCACCGCGGAAACGACATGCAAGCTGTAATAAATTTTACATCAGCCTTGGGCTATAACTAAGCACGACACACATGCCATATTTAATTTACATTCATTGCATGCATATCATACATCACATTTAACCAAGGCCATGCCAGTCACGTCATTCTCTGCAAAACAAAGTTAGGAGAGCAATCTACAAGTGACTGAATTCTAGATCTGAAAAACCTGGGTCAGCAAGCTCGGTTTTCAAAATCGCGCGGGTCGGAACTTTCGATCTGGCATCAGAACTTCCAATCAATATCGAAATCACGCATCACAAGAATTGCCTTCTGTATCGAATCATTATTCGACATCGGAACATCCGATCAGTAGCAGAACTTCTGATCCGCCATCGGAACTTTCGATCTGCCGTGGATAGAAACAAATCTAATCTGTTTTTCCACCATGTATCTCCATACATGAGGGATCTAGATCGAACACTACATACGTAGGCTCTGATACCACTATTGGGGAATAGGGGAGCTACGCTAGACGACAAATTAAAATTTTTATGCCTTAGGCTCAATACTCATGCGCGCGTGAGATCATGGATCAATACCTTCTAGCACGAGACGCGCTAGGTGCAGAGGAAGATGTTGGAGCAGCGCGTCAATCCTCTCCTCGCTTCGTTCTTGCTGTCCTTCACTGATCCGATTGATGAAGACGACGTAGTCGTTCGCATGTAGATGTCCACAAGTGTCGCTATTGGAGCAACGACTCCACGAAGTCCACACGTACAAGGATGGAGTACCTCATACGGCAGCG
Organism: Zizania palustris; assembly: GCA_019279435.1. NCBI lineage: Eukaryota > Viridiplantae > Streptophyta > Magnoliopsida > Poales > Poaceae > Zizania > Zizania palustris. Next base: position 19,328,756 of record JAAALK010000286.1, on the reverse strand, counting down.
TGCTAGCACCGCATGTCAGAGACGGGGATCCTTAACCTCAACGTTTGAGATCAACAAGGGTAGGAGAGAACTCTTGGGTGGTAAAGTCTAATGTAGGCTTATTGCTCGCACCAAGACATCCTCCTCCTCTCCTTTTATAGGGCTGAGAGACCCCTACTCTCGTGCTCATCCCGAAACCTTAAAAATCGTAATAGATCCAATCTGTTTGCCCACGTCAAAAGTTCTGATACTAGATCAGAACTTTCGACAGTGTATTTTATGTCTCATGATACAGTACGACAAGCAACAGATCCAATATGTTATCTCCCACCTCGGAACTTCCGATACTGTGGGATCGAAATGGCGAATAGAGGGGGTGGTGAATAGGCGCCTCAACAATTTTTTGTGAATTTGATGGCCTGACTTGAACACCCAACGCTTCTCTAAAAATATCTAATCAACTTTGTTTCTAATAGATCAACATCAAAACAGAATTCAACCTCAACCAACTAAATGTTCACAAAATCAAGAACAATCAATTTCAGTATTCAAGTGAAGCACCAATTTTGACCAGATTTGATATCAAGGCAATCCAGTGTAATAAAATAGTACTCAAACTCATTTAAACAAAAATTCAGGATATGAATGAGATTAATGAAGTTCAACCAAAGACTACTGCTCAAAATAATTGAAACAGTTAGACAAATCCATTCAGCAGTAGTTGCACACTCAAGCTATAGACTATTCTTCTCAAGAAAGATGAAATGCACTCTTGCTGAAATCCAGAAACACAGATGATTTAAATCAGAAGCTCCTGTTTAACAAATCTGCAATGATGAATAATTGATTTCCAATTTTTGCAAATCACTGTTCAACTCTTCACAAACTTCAGCATCACTCTATAAACATGAACTAAAAACAGATAAACTTCATAAAACTAAGTTCAGAACATGTAACTAGTTAATTCATGAAACAATATTTTGTCTGAAAATACTAAGTTTAGTAAATTTAGTTCATCAAAAAATTCTAGACAACAGATGACAATCCAGATCAGAAGGATATATTTTTCAAGCTTTCAAATATGCTCACAATACTTATGTTACTTTTGTAATTTCAGTTTCAGACATACTAACCAGTGAATGAACCAAACTGACAAAATTCAGAAATAAACAACACTGTTTCAGACTAAAATCAACATAGATATGGAAACAGATCAGCCAAGAACATAGTTTACTCTAAAAATTTGATATGAACTTGAGTTGTGTTTCTGAATATGATCAGTAGTGACAAACTTCAACTTCTGATCAATAAAACACAGGTAAAACTGAATGAAGCTTCTGATACAAATTTCAGGCTGCTGTTGCTCTACCAGATCAAGGATGGAGTTGCAAGTGTAAGCACACAAATTTAATAGCAACAAAAACAGATGACACAAGTTACACTAACAAACATGAATTCAAATCAGAATTATATTCAGATCAAAACCACATGAATTAAACTCTTATCAAAATACTGAGATGAACCATGTCAAACAGATTTCAACTTAATGCTCTGCACTGTAGCAAAACATCAAAAACTTGAATAGCATTCAGAAAGAACCCACAAATCAATAGAAACTATCTTTAAACAAAACAGATCAGAGGTAGTCCACCTCTTGTGCTTGACACAACCACATGAGACAACAAAGGATGAAAACTCTGCAGACCATTCAGTAAAAAATCTTTGGTGCTTAAACTTGCTGATTTCTCTTGATAGAAGGCTTCTTGATATAGAGACAAGATGGCGGCTGCTGCTATAAGTCTTTTGAAAATGAGCAGTACAGAACGCAAGATATGGACCAAGACACACAAACATAGAACTATGAGTATGCACCAAAAATCAGCAAAGAAGAGAAGTAAACTAAGAATAAAATCTGTGTTCTGATTTTCTGCAGAGAACAGATGAGAAACAATGCAGTATTTATAGATTTTTGCAGCACTTGTATGATCAAAAACTCTATGAAGAGATGGCCAAAAACATTTGCAGATTTCAAAAATGGAAACCTAGAATCATGATTACAAAAATTTATGAAGAAATCAGAGGTGAAAAATGTACCAGAACATCACAGCAAGCAATAAAAAACAGAATACTGAAAGATGAACAGTATTATGCAGTATTCAGCGCTATAGCGCACCTAATCATAGCGATGGCTTCCTAGAGCCTTGGTGTTCTGTTGATGATCCAGCAAAGTGAATAATATTCATGAATAAAAACATCCCAGAAAATGAAAGTGAAGGATAAAAATTTCTGGATCATTAAAGTGGGCAGCCCCAACCCTTGGGCATGGAGGCCTTTAAATAGGCATACCCTAGGGGGGAAACTTAGAAAGAAACATGTTGATGTGGAAATGCGCCCCCGCACTTGGGCCAGTTCGACGTCCAAAAGTATCGCAACGATACCGATGCCGCGTTCTGACTAACCTAAATAGTGATAAGGGATTTGGAGTCGCCAGGAAATCAAATAAATAATTAGTATTTTAATCCAATTGGACAAAAAGTACTAGTAATAATGTAAACAGAAATAAAATGATCAAAATACCTGGAATCGGCCAATTCTGAGGCCGATTCTGAATTACAGCGGAAATTGGCCCGAAGGGTCCCTAGGGTACCTTCGGCCTCAGGCCCGGTTAGACCGGAGGTACAACCTCGGTCGGACTGGAGGTGTGGAGGGGGCTTTAGGATTGTATCCCAAAGGTAGCCACGAAGAATAACTTCGGTAGTCTAATCGACAAAGTATCCCCGGTTGGACCGACGGGTACCCCTCGGTCAGACCGTGCGGATAGGCTTCGTCGCACAGGCTTCGGTAGGGGCTTCGGCGTAGCGCAATGTGGAGGGTCCCGGTCAGACCGGTTGAACACCGCCGGTCTCACTAGGTGTTTCCGACAATGGCCTGATGGAGGGGCTCCGGTCATACCGGCCCTATGCTGCCGGTCGGACCGGCGACGACAGATCGAATCTGCTAGGGTTCGGATGACCTAGCAAACAAGATCCAATCGCCTTCAAACTTTGTGGGGGAATTTGTGAAGGCAATCAATCTGCAAAAACAGCAAGAGATCAAATATAATTTGTCCAAGAGGTCAAATTGGATAATATGATGGAAAAAACCGATAAAAATGATAGCAAACCATTACATGGATTAACAGGAGGTTCACAAGCGAACCAGCAAGGGTTACCGTGATGGAAAAAAACCGATAAAAATGATAGCAATCCATTACATGGATTAACAGGAGGTTCACAAGTGAACCAACAATCCATTTCAAGCAAACCCACGAAGATGCAGAAAGTAAAGAAAATAAATGCGATTCAAATCTAGGGCTTTGGATTTTTCGGATTGGAGAGAGAGCCCTTGAATCGGCCTTGCCCCTATTATTTATAGGGGGTGGGCTGGTGGTCCCTAGATAAAAATACAGTAGGATTCGGCCAAAATTCGGTTGAGATATGATTTGGATAAAAACAGCTCGAATCCACTTCGGATTCACATTCTGAATCCCTGGCCGGTCTGATCGAGCCCATGGGTCCGATCTGATCGGGCCTGGCCGATTAGACCAGCCTACCATAGCCGGTCAGATCGGCCTTTGCTAGGTTTGGCATATTTTCGGTCAAAAATACCATTTTTTAGTATTTTGCTTAGTTTGACCCTTAATGCCATGTTTTGATATAAAAACATGCCCCCTGCCTTTTAGCAAACTTAGTGAGCTAAAAGCATGACGGGCCTCAGGCGATACCTTCAATATCAGCCTTTTAACACTCTAAGCGTCTTGCCACACACTTGGGAAGTACTTTTTCAAATATCTACCATTCAAAGCCCTTCGAAATCGCTCTCCTTGTGAAGACTCTAATACATAAGCATTGCCTGGAGCGATTTCAATTACCTTCAAAGTTCCTTCCCAACTAGGCGACCATTTACCAAATTTTGAACTCTTAGTGCCTAATTGCAAAATCGTCTTCCATACTAGGTCATTGATTTGAAACGATTTTGCTTTGACCTTCTTTTTGTAGGCTCTACCTACTCTTCTTTTATCTTTCTCTATTGCCTCTAGAGCCCTCAACCTCTTATTGGCCACTTCTTGTAAATTATCCTTTAGAAGCGTCTCATATTCATCGACCGATAAGCCATCTTGCTTAAGAAACCTAAGTGAGCCAAGATCCACCTCTACCGGTAGAACGGCTTCTTGTCCATATACCAACTCATATGGACTGACTTTAGTGGCACCGTGCTTTGCAACTCTACTAGCCCATAAAGCTTCGGAAAGCACCTCATGCCACCTCTTTGGCAATTCTTCAATCTTCTTCTTGATTAGTCTAATCACAGTTTTATTACTAGACTCGGCCTGACCATTGGCCTGAGCATAATACGGGGAAGAGTTTACCAATTTGATCCCATAGTATTCGGCAAAATTCCTCACTTCTTTAGCAACAAACGAAGTACCTTGGTCTATAATGAGAGTTTGGGGAATCAATTACCTTGTTGTGAGTCATGTTCTTGAGTGGCACGGCCTCAGTCCACTTGGTGAAGTAATCTGTTGCCATTAACATGAACCGATGCCCTTTTGAAGATGGAGGATGAATTTGGCCGATGAAGTCTAAGATCCAACCTCGGAACAACCATGGTTTGATAATAGGATTAAGCCTCGATGTAGGTGCTAGCTGAATATTACCAAACTTTTGACAAGCTTCACACCCTCTATAGTACTTAAAATAGTCCTCAGTCATAGTCGACCAATAAAAAACCGCCCTTTTGAGCATTCAACTCATTTTCGGGGCTGACTGGTGAGTACCGTAAAGCCCTTTATGGACTTCACCTGCAGCAATTCTAGCTTGATCAGAGTCCAAACACTTCAAAAGTACTCCAACGATAGTCCGGTGATACAACACATCGTTAAGCAAAACAAATTTGAACGCTTGTCGCCGAACCTTCTGATCAACCTTTTGGTTCAGATTTCTTAAATATTGAACGATTGAGATCCTCCAATCATCCTTACGGATCAAAGGAGCAATGGCCAAATTCCCACTAGAATTGGCCTCTAGATTTTCCATTTGGACCTGCCCCCCGAGTGCTAAACCCTCCTAACCACGGTCGGTCAGACCGGCCATGTTGGCCCAGTTTGACCGGCAATTGCTAGACGGCTGGCACGGGTCAGTCTGACAGGACTGACATGGCCGGTTGGACCGGGAATGCAAGGATGGTCTGACCGTGCTTACAAGGCCAGTCAGACCGACGTTAGTACTCTCGGATGATAAATCATCTCCAAGCATCGGCTTTTCTCGTGTGCAGAATTTACCTCTCCTTATCTGATAGCCTGATGCTTGTTGAGCCAAGTCATTTGCAAGTGAGTTGGCTTCTCTAGATACATGAGTAATCTCAAAATCATCAAAGGTGGCAATTAGATCTAGACACTTGTCCAAGTAGCTATTTAGTAGACCATTAAAACATTGAGCAACTTTGGCTACTTGTCACACAACTAATAAAGAATCACCATATGCACGAACATATTTTACCCCCATGGAGTTCAACAACTCAAGACCTAGCAATAGGGCTTCATATTTGGCTTAATTATTAGTTGAATGAAATTCTAGATGGGCCGAGGTCTCAAAGTGCATACCACTTGGTGATACGAGCACCACTCCAACACCTTGGCCACTTTTGCAAGCCGAACCATCAAAATAAAGTTTCTATGGTGATACCTCAATTAAAGCAACTTCGTTACTCCAATTAACATCTACATGGTGATCCACTATAAAGTTAGCAATGATTTGGCCTTTCATAGATCTCAACAGTTCATAAGCAAAATCGTATTCAATTAACGCATATGCCCACTTGCCGATTCTACCACTCAGAATCGGCTTTATCAACATGTACATTATGACATCCGTTTGGCAAGTGACAACACATGTGCTAGGGAGAAGATAGTTGTAGGACCAAAAGTAGCAACCAGAGGGGGGGGTTAATGGGCACCTAAAAATTATTGCGAATCAATGGCCTTCTGCCAACACCTAACGCACCTCAACAAACAACTAGCAGAAACAAAAACAGTTCATTGGTCTAAAAATAATCTAGCCTAAAAACGACCGGTGTCCTAATCAAAAAGACACCAACACAGTGCTTAAAGGCAGATTAAAGTCATTCACACAACAAATAGCATCTTCACAACGGTTTCATCAAATCACAGATAATCTATCAAGCGCATAAAGATATCCATCATTCATAGGCTATTGATGACCATGAACAACACAATATTAATCGCATTTAAAATGACAAGATAAATGCAGATAATAACAGTGCTCTAAAAATATCAGTGAGTATTCATGATTCAATCTAACAATTAACTACTGATCAAGTGAATAAATCATGGATCATTCAGAAATAAAATGATGTACTACACGTAGATCGAGAAACGCAACTAGTACAAACCTTCAGTCTTGTTCGTGGCCGAAGCTTCTCGGATCTACAGTGCAGACGGCCTGCTGTAGTTCCTCGTGATCCATGCCCCTGCAAAAACCAACCGACACCTTCTCTGGTTTCTTCGTCGTGCCGTTGCAGTGCCTAGCACCGAGCAGCCTAGCTGCAGGCTACAGCTGCTGCCGCGTATGCTGCAGCTAGCTTCCTGCCGTGCTCAGCTAGGTACCAGGCTAGCTGCGAGCGCTGCTGTGGCCGAGCAGCTATGCTAGCAGTGCTAGCTACGCTAGCTTCACAGTGATAGCTTTTGTAGTTGCTGTGTGCTTCAGCAGAAGACAGAGCAGGCGTGAGGGAGAGAAGGCCAGAGAAAAATGTCGCTCGACGGAGAGAAGAAATGACGGCGGCGGTGGAAAACTTAGAGAAAAACACGGTGGAAAAAGTGACCCATGATTTCAGAAATTGGGAAAGTGTATTTCAAAAATGGGTGACCTAACCCTAGGTATTGGGGCTCTTTTATAGGCAGCCCAATAAATGGGAAAATGCAGAAATACTCCTAAGGTTTTTACAGACGTTGAAATAAAAATGGAAAAGACCGAAATGCCCTTAGGGTTTTTTACAGACTCGACTGACAGACTGTGGGCCTAAAGGCAAAACAGTAAAAACCTAAATAAAGATAACTTGTCCTAATGCGGAGCTTTCGTAGCAGCTATGGCTTCGCCTCAGAACGGTCAAATCCGAGATCAGTGGTCGTCATTTTTGCACCAAAACTGACAAAGCATCCACCGTCTTTGCACCGGGTACCCGGATTAGGCTGGCCCAATTCAGCGGCTCCCTCAGCCCGGCAATCGCTCGTCGCCCGTGTACCTGAGTCAATCCCAGTGAGCAGACCAGTGGATCCTTTATTGCTCCTAGCCCATGTACCCAGATTGGGCTAGCCCGACTTCACGGCCCCTCTGCCGGACAGTCGCTCGCTGCCCATGTACCTGAGTCACATGCGGCCCAGACACAATAGGTCTTCTCTTCTCTTTATGTCCTCTTTGACTTCCGTTGACAATCACTCATCACATCTAGAGCCATGAGGCCCATGCTCTTCAACATGGCTCCTCAATCTCCCCCTTGATGAGTGCATTATGAACATTTCTCTTCATCAGCTCTTTAGTACCTGCAAGCACATGTGGAAACACGAAAACAAAACACAAGAAGACAGAAAGAAGAAAATAAAATAAAAGTTTAACCCTAATGACCAAAAGCCGAACAAAAGCAAGAAAGCAGTCATTATGGTTAACCAAAAATAAAGACTCAAAAACGAGTGCAATCTCAGAATTATCAACAAGGATATCCAAAGAGTAAGGGCAAAAGAGACTAAAACTCCCTCTGAAACAAATCCCAGAGAAAGCAAAAAACTCCCCCTAAACACTTCTAAAGGATCGAGTAACCCAAAATTTCTCCCCCTTGTTGACAATTGGACTCATCAAGTGAGACTAAAAGCACTCTAAAGAGACACAAACTCGAACTCCCCCTAAAATGCAGCCCCCCTCAAAATATGCAATGAATGCAACTGGGGTGCAGGTGGAGTGTAGAAAGCATGCTTCTCAGATATGATTGACTACAATTACAACATCTAGCAGGTATAGCAAAAGACATACTGTCTAAGACACATGACATGATCAATGCAGCAGATGATATATAAAGAAAGTCATTGACACGCATTTTCAATTTTTGCAAGCAAAAGCATCACCACATTTCCTAGTCGACAAGCACGGTAAAGCATCAGATGCAAAAGCTAACTGATATATACCAATATAAGCATTGTCCAGAACAAAGTGCTTCAGCAAACTTGTTATCTTTTTAATTTCAGGCTTTTCTTTTCCTTTTTCATTTTTGCCAGTGGTTATTTGCATGTCAAATCTTATGCTAACCGACCAAGTCAAGCCTAGGGCAGAACTGGACCATCAGAAGCTTAAGACATTGATCTTGACATACATTACACTGTCCTAGTTCATACCAAAGTGCTATGGTAAGCAGTCTAGAACAATGCAATGCGACAAAGCAAACCCACCTGGATCTTTCCAAATTATGCATAAAAAGGCATGGATTTTTCATTTTTTTTTTCTGATTTTTATCATTTTTATAGCACATTTCCATGTTAAAGCATAAAGATGCCCAAGTTGCATATCTGCATCTAAGTGAGGAACTAGCTACCAGACATGTAAAAGATAGCAAAAGCACTCAGCCTACACAAGCTAGTTACTAGAAGCAACGGTGATCATTTTTTCAATTTTAAAGCATAAAAGCCATGCATATGACAGATATCAGACATATCATGTGAACTGAAGCAAAGCGTGATTATCGACAGTTAATCAAAGGCATGTACCAGCTAGAATAAGTAAAGCGGATCAATCATATAACAGAAGTAGGCTCAAAGTGTGATATGTGAATATGCATGATATGAACACACACAAAAGGACTCATGAAAAGAGTAAAGAAGAAAGAAAAACTGACTCAAAATATCCTAAAAAGGATACACAACTCGCAAATCCCCTCGCAAACGCTCAAAAGTAGACTGATCTAGGGGTTTGGTGAAAATGTCAGCCAACTGATGATGGGTATCAACATGAACAAGATCAATATGTTTGGTTTTTGAATGAAGACATTGGTTTTTCCCTACACTAATCACGCTAGTGCTATCACAAAACAAAGGAACTCTGGTAGGGAAGAACAACCCAAAATCTCGCAAAGTGGAAATCATCCAAACAATCTGTGAGCAGAAGCTAGCAGTAGCTACATACTCAGCCTCTGTGGTGGAAAGTGCAACTCCAGACTACTTTCGAGAAGACCAAGAGACAAGTGAAGAACCAAGAAACTGGCAAGTACTAGAAGTCGACTTGCGATCCAGCCGGCACCCACCAAAGTCAGTGTCGGAAAAGCCAGATAAATCAAGAGACGACGATGCTGAATAGTAAAGACCTAGATCAGGCGCATAGGTAAGGTACCTGAAAATGCACTTGACAGCCTACCGATGAGACACGCGTGGTGAAGACTGGAAGCGCGCGCAGTCCCACAACAAACTGAATATCTGACCTTGTCGTCGTCAAGTACAACAGCGATCTAATCATCTCTCGATACTCTCTCTCATTGACCTTGACGCCGCTCTCGTCCTTGTCTAGGCCCCCAGATGTACCCATTGGGGTCATCTAAGGCTTCAGCTCTCCACCAAAGTCAAAGTTTTCAGCATGTCTCGCGTGTACTTACTCTAGTGGATGAAGATGTCGTCCTTGGTCTGCTTGATTTGGAGCCCTAGGAAATACTTGAGCTCACCCATGAGGCTCATCTCAAACTCACTATGCATCTGTTCAGAAAACTTGGACACAAGCGCATCAGTAGAACCACCAAAAATAATATCATCCATGTAAACCTGAGCAATCAAGAAGTCTGAGCCATCTCTGAGCCAGAAAAGAGTTTTATCCACTGAACCCATCACAAAGCCTATTCCCAACAAAAACTGCTTCAACTGGTCATACCAAGCCCTAGGGGCTTGCTTAAGACTGTATAAAGCTTTCTGCAGCTTAAAAACATGTCGAGGAAACTTAGGGTTCTCAAAACCGGGGGGCTGCCTAACATAGACCTCCTCCTCTATGTACCCATTCAGAAGAGCACTCGTGACATCCATTTGAAAAAGCTTAAAACCCTTAGAAGCAGCGAATGCCAAAATAATGCGAATGGACTCAAGACAGGCAATAGGGGCGAAAGTCTCCTCAAAATCAATACCCTCTTTCTGGCAAAAAAACCCTGGGCAACTAGTCAAGCTTTGTTGTGCACCACAACCCCATATTTACCTTGCTTGTTCTTGAACACCCACTTGGTGCCTATGGGGTTGCATCTAGGTGGTAGCTCAACCAGTGTCCAAACCCGATTGCGGACAAAATTATCAAGCTCTTCTTGCATGACATTTATCCAATTCGAATCAGAAAGAGCATGAGAAACGTCTCTGGGCTCAAAAGAGGCAACAAAAGTAGATTCAGCAAACACAGCAAGCGAGTCAATAGAAGAGCACAAAGTTCTCTCAGTAAGATCACTGATGATCAGCTCTGAGGGGTGATCACACTGAAATGCTTGGGATCCTAGGTGATCTGAAGTCACCTCACCAGAGTCAGCAGCTGGCACCTCTGGACTCGACTGAGGGGGCTCGATCAAAGTGGAAGAAGTGATCAGAGGTCCGCCCTCGTTCTTAGTCGAAGTCTCAAAAGGTGTGGGGTCTACAGGCTTTGCAGAAGGCTCACACTCATCAACAGTTGGAATGTCATAATCTTCCTCGAAGATGGACTCTCCAAGCTCATCATCTCCAGAAAGTTCAAAAGAAGGAGTCAGTGAAGGCATAGACTCATCAAAAGAAACCTCGCAAGTCTCGACAACCTACTGAGAGTCGAGGTTCCAAACATGGAAGCCTCAAGAATGCAAAGCATAACAAAGAAAGACTCCATCCCAGCAACGAGACTCAAACTTGTCCAAATGCCCTCCCTTCTTGAGCACAAAGCACTTGCAGCCAAACGCTCGCAAGTGACTCACCTTGGGTTGTCTACCAAACCACAACTCATATGACGTCTTACCTAAGTAAGCTCTAAGAAAAATGCGGTTGGCCAGATAGCAAGCCGTGTTCATGGCTTTAGCCCAAAAACGCCTAGGAGTCCTATGCTCATCGAGCATCGTCTTGGCCATCTCGACTAGCTTGCGGTTCTTTCGTTCCACAACGCCGTTCTGTGGTGGAGTGTAAGGTGCAGAAAACTGATGATCAAGACCCTGATCACTACAAAAGCTGACGAACTGAGAGTTCTTCAACTCAGAGCCGTTGTCAGAGCGAATTGCTCGCATCTGACCATTGTTCTCATTCTTAAGCTTCAAACTCAGGTCATGAATAAATTGAAAAGTCTCATCCTTAGACTCCAAGAAGAAAACCCACGAGAATTGAGAAAAATCATCAACTATCACAAGCGCGTACCACTTCCCACCGACTGAGCGTACCCGAGCTAGACCAACAGTGTTCATGTGTAACAGCTCTCCTGGGTATGAAGTCATCACCTGAGTCACAGGTGCGTGAGAAGCGGCAACCATTTTCCCATGATGATAGGGATGGCAAACTAGATCCTTCTCCATCTTAAGCTTGGGCAATCCTCGGATGAGGTCCATAGAGCTCAATCTGACTAGCAGATCAAAGCTCAAATGGCGAAACCACCTATGCCACTTCCAGAGCTCAGAGGAGGATCCAACAATCAAATAGCAAGAAAGGCCAAAAGAACTAGAGAAATAAATCCGAAAAACCTTACCGAAGGGTAAGATCTGGCAAACCAAAGATCCTCTAGAATGAACCACAGAAGACATGTCCTTCTTAAATCGAACCTCCAAACCATCCTCAAGAAGTTGGGAAACAGAAATCAAATTGAAATTCAAGTTTCCAACCAAAGCAACATTCTTCAAAAAGAAATGGTCAGAGATGCGAATTGAGCCAATGTCGTGTACCTTCCCTTGACCACTATTCCCGAAAGTGATATACTCTTTGGAGCTCGGGGGAGTGAGGTTGGAGAACCATCTGCGATGTCCCGTCATATGGCGAGAGCATCCTGAATCCATGATCCACACGTCCTCCAATCCTAGATCCTACACGATCAGTGGTCGTAAGTGGGAGCAAATGGTCCGGCACTAGATTTAGCAAAAGAGCTAAACCAGTGTCGAGCCATCTGCTCAAAAGACGGAAAGAATAAAGAATCAAAAGGGTCTAGACCAAAATGCGGCTCAAAGCATGGTCCTCGGTTCTGCCTAAAGTCTCGACCATGAGGTCGAAAGCCATATCCAAAACGACCTGGAGCTCTGCTGGAGCAAAAACCACCCTCAGGAGCACGGACATGAAAGTCATCTCCTCTACCACCACCTACACGACGCGGCCTGACCTCTAGCCTCTCCCTGCATCGAGGGACTATCAGTCTACCACCCTACTGGTAGAACTGCTCTTGCCCACCACGAGCTCTCTCCTCTCTCAACCTGCTTCCTCATGAAGCAAAACTCCTCAAGATGCCTGTCTCTCTGACAGTACTCGCAGTGGTAGGTGGGCTTCTTGGGATGTGGTTGAGGCTTGGGGTTCTTGGGCTTGGTGGTGTTTGGTGTAGACTCTTTGGTGTGAGAGGGTCCAGCTAGAGAGTCTAGATAAGTGTGGAGATGTTTGGGCTTTGGAACCAAGATGGGCTTCTTGGGTGGAGCTTTAGGATGTTCTTGGAACAGTCCATCCTTGGACTGACTAGCCTGGAAAGACTCAGTAGAGCGAGTCTTGGGATATCTCTATTCAGGAGTCATCTTACTCAACTCCACTGCTCGGCTAATGGCACTCTCAAAATCAGCCTTGGTATAGGTGTAACCTACCCCAAACCCATCCTGCCTCTTAAACTGTTGGATCATCATGCCAAGCTTACTGTGGGCCTAAGGAAAAAATAGTAAACACCTATTTATAGATGACTTATCTGGAAGCTAAGCTTTTGTAGCGACTACGACTTCTCTTCTGGACAGTCCAATACAAGATCAGCGGTCGTTAGTTTTGCACCGAAACTGACAAAGCGTCCACCAGCTTTGCACCAGGTACCCGGATTGGGCCGGCCCGACTCCACAGCTCTCTCAGCCCGGCAATCACTCACCGCCCGTGTACCTTAGTCAATCCTGGTCAACAGCCCAGTGGATCCTCTGCTGCTCCTAGCCCATGTACCCGGATTGGGCCAGCCCAACTTCGTGGCCCCTCTGCCCGACAGTCGCTCGCTGCCCGTGTACCTGAGTCACACGCGGCCCAGACACAGTAGTTCTTCTCTTTCTTTTCAGTCCTCTTTGACTACCGTTGACAATGACTCATCACATCTGGAGCCATGAGGCCCACACTCTTCAGCATGGCTCCTCAAGTAACACCTCGTAGTTTGGGCACTCACTGCTACCACCCAAGCAAGGGGAAGAAGATAGACTCTCAATCCTGCCGTTGGCCATGGAAAGCTCACTCTCAAGATCATCTATCCACTTCTTAGCCCCTCTAAGAAGTTTCTCCCGATACCTCAACTCTTGACGGTTCTCTTCAAGTAAATAAACGACTTCTTGTTCATAAGAGGATACCTTTTCATCATCGTCATCGTCAGAGTTGTCGTGGGAGCCCTTCTCTTACTTATCCCCAAGAGCCATTGAGCAAAAGCTCTTGCGGGATCTTCGGCGGTGATGTGAGCGGCTCTTCGGCTTGTCCCCGAAGGACATGAAGCAGAGGCCTGCCGGATCATCCTTGTCCTTCCCCTTCCTGATCATGATCTCCTCATCGCTTGAGCTTGATGAAGAGGAAGAATACGAAGACCGCTTTGAGTAGCTTCTCTCCATCTCGGTGAAAAAGGCCTTGTCTCGCTCCTTGTTTTCACGCCGGTAGTCCTTCAGGGCCTTTCGGAAGAATCTTGTCTTGGGCTTGCCCTTGTTGAAGGTGGAGCTGTCGTGCTTGCCGGAGTCGTAGGAGCCACCACCGATACCCTTCTTGTGACCATTGTGCTTGGGGCAGTCGGCAATGAAATGACCTGGATCACCACACTCAAAGCATCCGGATTTTGTGCCGTGTCTTTTGAACATTCACTTATCATATACACGACGCACCCGGTTGTTAAACAGACACAGATCATCATCTCCTAGCGACTCAAGCTGGTCCTCAGTGATAGACATCAAGGAGAACCTAGCACATCTCATAGAAGAGGAGTCAACAGAAGGTGTCGCAAGGGCCAGGGTTTTTGATCTAGAGCCAGCGAGATTTGATCTCAACTGGATATAAACCTCTATGGCCTTGAGCTTGATGAACAGCTCTAAAATTGTCAAGGTATCATAAGACGTGCTCTCAATGATAGAGGATACCTTGTTCTCCCAGATCTTAGGGTCCAAGGTATGAAGAACCTTGAGCGCCTGCTCATGATCTGAGACCAGTTGAACTCCCTCGGCCTTGTTGGCCCGAAGCTTGTTGATGATCGATTGAAAATGACCAAACAAGGCTTCAACAGATTCACCCATCTTCTGTGTGAAATTTTCATATTCACGCCGATAGGTCTGATAGAGCCGAGCCTTGACCTGAGCTGTCCCATCATGGTGTGCCTAGAGGGTAGCCCGGATCTCTCTAACAGTGCTGAGTGGGACCTAAACTAGAAAACAAAATGTTCACCGCTTTGTTGTTGTTCTGATGCTGGGCGATTATCTCGTGAGATGTTCGCTCAGCAACATGCAGTATGGTAAAAGTAGCGTGAACACAAACGTCCCAAATGTCTAAGCTCTGGCTCATGAGATAGGCTCGCATGCGAGTCTTCCAATAAGTATAGCCAAAAGCTTCTAGGGACGGGACCTTTCTAGAAGAAGTCATGATCACTACCTGGGTTTAGAACTGGTTAATGTATGGAAAAACCCTAACCAGGCTCTGATACCACTTGTAGGACCCGAAGTAGCGACCAGATGGGGGTGAATGGGCGCTTAAAAATTCTTGCGAATCAATGGCCTTCTCCCAACACCCAAGGCACCTCAACAAACAACTAGCAGAAACAAAAACAGTTCACAGGTCCAAAAATAATCTAGCCTAAAAACGACCGGTGTCCTAATCAAAAAGACACCAACAGTCAAGTTTTGTAAGAAAATATTGTTAATATAAGACCTAGGGTTAGGTCTGTTTGGCTTCCTACAGTCAAGTCGGCTCTGATACCATCTTGTAATGCCCAAATTTAATAAATCCGGACCTTTATTTAAATTCCATAGAAAATCAATAAAACAAGACGTTCATCACACGACCACGTACAATACGACAAGCATTAATAGTTCGTAGACCATATTAGTACAAAAGTGATAAAGTGAAGAGAAACTAATAAAATAAGGGTCCTAGATGAACGCCTCCTTCCAGTCTCGCCTTGACTGGGTCGCTACTCCAGACCTTCATCCTCCTCTTAGTAGATGGGCTCTGGTGGTGTAAGTCAACGGGGGTGAGTGCAATCGTACTCAGCAAGCCACCGGATGCAAATATAATGCAGAGTAATAACAAGGAAGGTAGTGGCTAATTTTGCGGAAAAGCATATTTGTAAAGCAATTAAATGTGATCAATTTATTAATACAAAAACATAAACATGTGTATGCATCATCTTCTAACTCGAGGGGTACAGTTAGCCCACCCTCGCTCAATAGTCCTTACATGCCATGAATAACTAAACCATTCAAACAATTGTAAACTAACTGCGAGAAGTCACACAACCCGCCCTTGACCGTGGGCTCGACTTTTTGAAAAGATTTAAAACTCTGATCAGAGGTGTACCACTGTACCCACAAGGCACGCACTCATCCCATACACCAAAGTGTAACGAGATGACCCATACCACCGGAACTCGTGCCAAAACCTTCCATATGGACCGCCTCGACCCGACAGCACCGTCTTATGGGTTTCATATGGTGCCCCAACGCGTCGAGCCAACACCATACCACCCTTGATCCACGTCGGTACAAGTCATCCGCAGGTTGCCCCTTGCCCCCTCCACTATGGTGCATCGAGTCGGTTTGTGCCATACTTCCAGTTAGGACTTACCCATTAGACTTGTGGTTAGTACGGAAGTGCTTTGCAATAGATCCTGCAGACCGGTCCTTATAGTGCCCCGGGTGCGACCAACCAATGCCCTAGCTTGCACCCGGAACCCACCATACTTATAACATAGCCAACTCCAACAGAGTCCAGAGACGAGAATAACGGGGGAATACATAAAGTAGAATCCATCTATCTACGACTCATTCTTTTTATCCTATAGCAGTTGTATCAGTACATTGGACACTAGCTAATATATTATTGTAGAGTGACAAGGAGTGTAGGCTCAATAAGCATGGCTTTGGTTTGCACACAAGGATGGGGATCTAATAAATATAATGTGTAGGGCTTTGAGATTAGACTAATGCAATATTATCCTATGAGTTATAGCGATAATTTATTAAAACATGGGCTCAATGATGATCAAAATCGGGGTTGTGACTTTCCTTGCTCAGAAAATGGCGACGGTGGAACCTCGGGGTAATACTCCGGCTCCTCGACGATCTCATAGTCTTCTCGATACGAAAAAATTAAATACAACATTCAATAAACAATCAAATTATCACAAAACATGAGCATACAAGTTTATGGTTTAATATTTGGGGAATTAAGCCTTTGTTATTCTGAAGTTATGTTGAAAATATTAAATATTAAATTTTAGGGTTTTCCTAATTTATTTCAGGAATTAACAATTTATCCCTAAGGGGTTTTTAATTATTTATTTAATAAGAATATTTTGGGCTAAAGTGACATACTGTTTTTATGGCATTAATATGTAGATAATAAAAAGAGGAATTTAACAAAATTTGAATGGTGAAATTTGGAGTTAAAATGAACAAGTTATGAATTTTCAAAGTTTAAACAATTTTCTGGAATTTTATTTTAAACAGAAAACAGTCCATGGTCCACGGTGAACCAGGTTCACCGTGAACCCGTGACTGTGCGCGTGGACCCGATCGCCTAGAGCCGTTCGACCAAGATCCAAAAGCTGGAGGCGAGGCGGGGGCTTTAAGTGGTAACGAACGGTCGAGATTAAAAGGCATCGAAACGGTACGCGTGGACGCACGAGATCGAGCTAGGGGTTTAAGTAATAATCAACGCCTAATATTTAATGATACTGGTTCGTTGAGATCCGAGGGCCCAGATTAAATCCCCTCGGGATCTAATCTGCGCCACTCGCTCGGGATCATGCGGCTCGGATGGAATCCGGCACGACATGTGCTAAGGGGTTTTTACCCCCTTCGTTCCCGACTCCGGTGGAGCAACGACGACGAATTCCGGCGATGACGAGGGTTAATTGGCCAAGCTAAGGGCTAAAATGGGACCAGAGGGGCTAGGGTAACTCGGGCATACCGGCGATGGCGGCGGCGGCGAGGTGACGGCGACTGCCGACGAAGAGAGGTGGCAAGGCTTCTCGGGCTCGATGGTGACGGCAGTCTCCGGTGGTGATCTAGCCCAATCGGAGGCGCTACCAATGATTGGCGGGGAATGGCGGTCACGGAGGTGTCATCGGCGAGGGCGCCGGTGACTCGAGGTGCCGGCGAGGGCCTACCGGAGTCAAAACAGATCCAACGGCCGAAAACAGGCGACGGCGCTCTGGAAATGCGATGGCTAGGGCTAAGGGGGTGTGGGCAGAGGGTGGTGATCAGAGGGGTTTAAATAGGTGGTTCGCCGGCGTCTAAACGAAAAGAAACCGAGGGGTTTCCTTCCCTCTCCGGCGAGGGTTTCCAAACTCTTGGCCAAGCTTCCATAAGAGTGAAACCGTGTTGGCTATAGTTGGAAATGGATCGCCAGCGATCGGGGAGGGTGATCCGGGGCATATCCGGGTGGATAGGGGCGACTAGTGGTGAGAAAAGGGAAGGGGGTCACTAGGAAGGAAATGGGGGATCCCCTTCCAACGACGAAGACGAACCTGACAGGTGGGTCCCACCTGTCAGCAGGCGAGCGGGAAAGGAAGGGGCCGACAGATGGGCCCGGGCTGTCAGTGGCGGAGGGAGGTGCTAGCGAGGCTGACGGGTGGGCCAGGCAGAGGCGAGCGCGGGGAGGAGAGAGGGGGTGCGAGTGCCGATAGGCGGACCCCACATGTTAGCATCACCAGGCTTGGATTGGGCTGGGCCGGGATAGATTAGAGGTTTGCGGCCCAACACGATTTAAAATGCTTTTCTTAATTAAAATAATTCCAGTAATTCATTTATTTGATTAAAGGTTGAATCACTGTTGATAAAAATTTGTAAAAATTCCTGAAATTATATCTTGGCCTCTAGATTCCACCATAAATTTTCGAAGTTAAAATTTGAAGTATTTCTTCCTAATTGGCTTTATTAGGTCTCTTTTAGTATTTTATTTAATTTCATAAATCACTTATATTCCAGAAAATTCATTTTCTTTATTTTATTTATTTATAAATCTTGGGATGTTACAATCCTATCCCCCTTATAGAGAATCTCGTCCTCGAGATTAGGATCAATCCTCGAATAGCTCTGGATGCTGCGCTTTTAGTTATTTCTCTTTTCCCCATGTAGCTTCATCTACGGGATGATTGCTCCACTGAACTTTAGAGAAACGGATGACACGACTCCTGGAGGTCCTTTCCTTGACTTCCAAGATTCTGACGGGCTTCTCAACATAGGTCAAATCCTCTTGTATATTCAACTGCTGAAGGTCAACTTGCTCTGTTGGGACTCGAAGACACTTCTTTAGCTATGACACGTGAAACATGTCATGTACCCCAGCCAATGAGGGTGGTAGCTCTAACGGATAAGCGACCTCGCCTTGTCATCGAACAATGGGGAAAGGTCCAACGTACCGAGGTGCCAATTTTCCTCTCATGTTAAACCGTTGAGTGCCGCAGAGAGGAGTAACTCAGAGGTAGACATGGTCTCCCTCTTCAAAGGCTAAATCTCGACGATGATTGTCCGCATAGCTCTTCTGCCGAAGGATGTCTATTCCAAACACTTGGGACTCACCGGTTTGATCCCAAAGTAAAGGTGTTCTGCACTTACATCCATATAAAGCTTCGAACGGGGACATCTGAAGGCTGGCTTGATAACTGTTATTGTACGAAAACTCGGCATACGGCAAACTCTTGTCCCAAGTTCCTCCAAAGTACAAGGCACATGCCCAGAGCATATCCTCTAATATCTGATTCACCCTTTCAGTTTGTCCATCTTTCTGAGGGTGGTATGCTATGCTGAAGTTTAATCTCGTTCCCATTTCCTCTTGAAGGTTTTTCCAGAATCGAGATGTAAACTGACTCCCTCTATCGGAGACTATCTTCTTGGGTACTCCATGGAGACATACTATGCGGGCCATATACAATTCTGCTAGTTTAGGTCCACTAAAGGTCGTCTTGATGGCTATGAAGTGAGCTACCTTCGTTAGCCGATCGATGATTACACATATAAAATCATATCCACGTTGGGTCTTTGGGAGTCCGGTGATGAACTCCATACCGATCTCTTCCCATTTCCATTCAGGCACTTTAAGTGGCTGTAATAGTCCTGTGGGTCTCTGGTGCTCTGCCTTCACGATCTGGAACTCTACCGGAACGGAAACCACCCTCCGGAGCACGGTCATGAAAACCGTCTCCTCTACCACCACCTACATGACGTGGCCTGGCCTCTAGCCTCTCTCTATGTCGAGGAACTCTCTGTCTACCACCCTGCTGGTAGAACTGCTCCTGCCCACCTCGAGCTCTCTCTGCTCGCTCAACCCGCTTCCTCCTGAAGCAAAACTCGTCAAGATGCCCGTCTCTGTGTCAAAACTCACAGTGATAGGTAGGCTTCTTGGGATGTGGTTGAGGCTTGGGATTCATAGGCTTGGTGGTGTTGGGTGTAGCATCTTTGGTGCGAGACGGTCCAGGTAAAGAATCAAGAGAAGTGTGGAGAGTTTTAGACTTTGGGACCTAGATTTGCTTCTTAAGTGGAGCTTTAGGTTGTTCTTGGAACACTCCATCCTTGGGCTGACTATCCTTAAAGGACTCAGTGGAGTGAGTCTTGGGATATCTCTATTCGGGAGTCATCTTACTCCACTCCACTGCTCGGCTAATGGCACTCTCAAAATCAGCCTTGGTATAGGTGTAACCTACCCCAAACCCATCCTATCTCTTGAACTGCTGGATAATCATGCCGAGTTGTGGCTCTCTGGCACTAATCCAACTCAGGATTTGACGGAGGTAAAAGTTCACGTTCTGAACATCAGCTAGCTCCTCTCTCAAAGAAGCTAACACCTCCACCTGAGACAAGCAGATCTCACACTCTCTATCAACATCGGCAGACTTCTCTGCTTTTAGCTTGATCAACTCCATTCTCATGGACAAATAGTTCTCACAAACAGTGGGTGGAACTGTCAAGGTCTCAAGCTCTACCTTAGTCTGCTGCAACTCAGCTCTCACTCTAGCTAACTCGCTCAACTGCTCATCACTCTTGGCTCTCAGCTCAGCTATACTAGCTAAATGGGATGGGCATTCTACACAAGGTACGACAACAGTGGCATGAGCATTTTTTAGCTCCTGTTGAGCGCTCTCGAGCTCAGTGGCCAAGTCGTCTCTATCATCTACTCTCTCTGTGTACCTGGACTTAAGAGTCGTCAGGTCACGCAACAACACCTCACAGTTAGGGCACTCACCACTATCACCCAAGCGAGGGGAAGAAGACAGACTCTCAATCTTGCCATTCTCCATGGCAAGCTCACTCTCAAGCTCATCTATCCTCTTCTTAGCCCCTCTAAGCAGTTTCTCCCGATACTTCAACTCCTGATGGTTCTGTTCTAGTAAATTAATAACTTCTTGTTCATAGGAAGATACCTTCTCATTGTTGTCATCGTCGGAGTTGTCAGAGGAGTCCTTTTCTTTCTTCTCCCCAAGAGCCATTGAGCAGAAGCTCTTGTGGGGTCTTCGGTTGTGACGTGAGCGAATCTTCGGCTTGTCCCCGAAGGCCATGAAATAGAGGCCCGCCGGATCGTCCCTGTCCTTCCCCTTCTTGATCACGATCTCTTCATCACTTGAACTCGAAGATGAGGAGGAAGACGAGGATCTCTTGGAGTAGCTTTTGTCCATCTCAGCGAAGAAAGCCTTGTCTCGCTTCTTGTTCTCACGCCTGTAGTCCTTCAATGCCTTTCGAAAGAATCTCGTTTTGGGCTTGCCCTTCGTGGAGTTGTCGTACTTATTGGAGTCGTAGGAGTTGTCACCGGTTCCCTTCTTGTAATTCTTCGGCTTGGTGCAGTCGGCAATGAATTGACATGTATCACCACACTGAAAGCATCCGGATTTTGTGCCGTGTCTCTTAAACATTCGCTTATCATAGACATGTCGCACCCAATTGTTAAACAAGCACAAATCATCATCTCCTAGAGAATCAAGTTGTTCCTCGGAGATAGACATCAAGGAAAAAGCAGTACAACTCATGGCATTAGGATCAGCAGACGGTGTCGCAAGCGCCAGAGTATTTGAGCCAGAACCAGTGAGATTTGACCTCAACTGGATATCAACCTCTGAGGCTTTGAGATTACTAAAAAGCTCTACGACGGTCAAGGTATCATAAGACGCGCTCTCAACAATAGAAGAGACCTTGATCTCCTAGATCTTAGGGTCCAAGGTATGGAGAACTTTAAGCGCATGTTCATGATCTGAGACCAGCTAATCACGCTTGGTCTTGTTGACGCGAAGCTTGTTAATGATCGATTGAAAATGACCAAACAAAGCCTCAATCGTCTGACCCGGCTTCTGTGAGAAATTCTCATACTCACATCGGTAGGTCTGATATAGCCTAGCCTTGACCTGAGCTATCCCCTCATGGTGTGCCTGGAGGGTAGCCCAGATCTCTCAAGCAGTGGTGAGATGGCTAACATGCTCAAACTCACAAGGACCTACACCAGAAAATAAAATGTTCACCGCTTTACTATTATTTTGATACTTAGTAACTACATTTGCAGCAGTATCCGCAGCAATAGGCACTATGGTGAAAGTAGGATGAACACAGATCTCCCATATGTCCGAGCTCTGACTCATAAGGTATGCTCGCATGCGAGTCTTCCAATAGGAGTAGCCAAAAGATTCTAGGGACAAGATTTTGCCAGAAGACGTCATGGTCACTACCTAGGTTTAGAATCGGTTAAGATATGAGAAAACCCTAACCTTGCTCTGATACCACTTGTAGGACCGAAAGTAGCGATCATAGGGGGGGTGAACGGGCGCCTAAAAATTTCTTGCTAAACTACGTCCTAACCCCAACACCCTAACGAACTTGACCAGACAAATAATATTAGCAAAGCAAATTACTGGAACTAAAAAAGTCTAGCCTAAAAATGACAGGTGCCCTAATTAAAATGATATGAAAGATAGTCTAAATAAAATACTCCAGTAAATAAAAAACACCTAGATAAATCACGAAATATTTATATTTAAGTCTAGAAATAAAATACTAATCAAATGAATAAAGCATGGATTATTCAAAAAATTAATTCAGAAATAATCCTAAAATATTTCAGGTAAAAACTAGAATAAAAATACAACTACGACTAATGAATTTTTCTTTTCTTTTATATGAGCAAATTAAACATATATTTAAATAAATAATACGAGATAATTAAAAAACAGATTAAATAATAATATCTAGCAGATAGAAAAAAATATCTACGAAAATACTAAAAACAATTTTACTCCTAATTAAAAATAGATGATTAATGATTTAATTATTCTACCTAAAAAATAGTAGATTAGATCAAAGAGAACTTGGCGCTGCTCTAGAAAGCTTGGCGATGCTGCTGCTTTTCGTCTCGAATGCTAGTGCCTTGTGCAGGAAACCGAGCCGGAAAGTGACACACCAAGTCCCGCGGCCCCACGGGAAAACTTCCGCCACGTTAATCTGTAGTGCCTCGGTTCGCGTGCTATTGGGAAGCTGCGCCAGCTGCTGTAGGGGATCTGCACGCGCGTGCTGCCTGCAAACTTCGTGTGCCAAGCTGCTTTCCACCACGGATTCCCGCCCAGCAGCCGCGTGGGCCCGCGATCGCGTCACACGAAAGTAAACTGCTGTTGCAGTCCACCGTGCGCAGTTCTGAGCGTCTTGTCATGGGTCCCAACACGCTGCCTGCTGCTAGCCTTTTGCAGCCCTGCCGCTCAAAACCATGGGAATAAACAAGCTGCAGCTGCCGCACGGATTTCTGCAGTGCTTAGCTTCGCGCACCACGAGATGAACCGACAGCAATGGCTGAACGCTCCTGGCGGGCCCCACGAAGGAGAAAAAACATGTGCCTGCAGCGGATGGCAGCAACATGCCGTGCGCCTTGGCCAGCGTGCGAGATGATTTGCACCGGCGGGTAGGTGGCGGAGCAGATCAGAAGAAAAATAGTAGATGAAAATGGTGTGGTGGACTATAGTAGATTGATTATTGGGAAAACAGTCATCCTATCCCCATGGGGTAGGGGCCTATTTATAGGAAACTCCTAATACATGAAAAGACTAATTTACCCCTAAGGTAAATTAACACTGACTCTAAAATAAATTTCGAAAATCCTAAAATACCCTTGGAAAAAATCAACTGACAAAAATAAAAATATTCTGGACTTAAAAACTAATTATTAATATCCTAAAAACAAAATAATCATAGGTTGTCAGTTTTGCGCCGAAAGTGACAAAGTGTACCGTCTTTGCACCGGCTACCCGGATTGGGCCGACCCGACCCCGCAGCTTCCTCAGCCTGCCAATCGCTCGCCGCCCATATACCTGAGTCAAACCCAGTCAACAGACCAGTGGATCCTCTGCCGCTCCTAGCCCATGTACCCGGATTGGGCCAGCTCGACTCCGCGACTCCTCTGCCCGGCTGTCGATCGCTACCCGTGTACCTGAGTCACACGCGCCTCAGACATGGCAGGTCTTCATGTCTCTTCCTTTGACTTCCGTTGACAATCACTCATCACATCTGGAGTATCAAACCCATGTTCTTCAACATGGTTTCTCAGCCAAGCCCAGTCAGACCGGACCCATGGGCTCGGTCAGAACAGCCAGGGATTAAGAATGTGAATACAAAGTGGATTCGAGCTGTTTTTATCCAAATCTTATCTCAACTGAATTTTGGTCGAATCCTACTGTATTTTTAGCCAGGGACCACCAGCCCACCCGCTATAAATACTAGGGGCAAGGCCGATTCAAGGGCTCTCTCTCCAATCTCAAAAATCCAAAGCCCTAGCTTTGAATCGCATTTACTTTTCTTTACTTTTCTTTACTTTTCGCATCTTCGTGGGTTTGCTTGAAAGCCCTCTGTCTGCCACGTTCGTAATCACGGTAACCCTTGCTGATTCGCTTGTGAACATCCCGTTACTCCACGTAACGGATTATTATCCTTTTTATCGGTTTTTTCAATCATATTATGCAATTTGGCCTCTTGGCCGCATTATATTTGATATCTTGCTGTTTTTGCAGCGTGATTGCCTTCACAAATTTCCCCACAAAGTTTGAAGGTGATTGGATCTTGTTTGTTAGGTCATCCGAACCCTAGCAAATTTGATCTGTCGTCGCCGGTCCGACCGGTGGCTTAGGGCTGGTCTGACCAAAGCCCCTCGGTATTGCCCGGTGAGACCAGCGGTGTTCTACCGTTTCGACCGAGACTCTCCGCACTGCACTATACCGAAGCCCCTACCAAAGCCTGCGCGATGAAGCCTATCCGCGCAGTCTGACTAAGGGGTACCCGTCGGTCCAACCGGGGATACTTCACCGGTCAGACCGCCGGAGTCACCCTTCGCAGCTATCTTCGGGGCCTAATCCCAAAGCCCCTTCGTACCTCTGGTCTTGATGAGGACATCACTTCACATGATACACACATGGAGCCTCCACCTACAATTCAATTACAAGGACCAATCACATGCGCCCGTGCCCGTCGCTTGAACCATGAGGTTAATTCTTTCCTTAGAAACTATGTTAATATTTGTTTGGACGGGATGCTACTGAATACTAGTGATATTTTGTTGCTTAGGAACATGGGAGATGGAATAGAAGAGTTGGAGTTGAAGACGGAGCCGCACGGATGATTTGAAGTCAAGAATTCGCTGGTTCGGACTACATCGACCACCATGCACCAAAATGGGCATAACTTCCTCATACGAAGTCCGATTGGCGCGTTCTTAGACTTTTTGGAAAGCTAAGGAGAAGACGGATCTTTTGCCGTTGGTTTTGTCTCATTTGGACTCTCGAGTCGATCTGTGTGATTAAAACAGTCTTGCGTGACAGAACTGGGCCGTGTTGGCCCATAATCTGAGTCTGTTCGCCTTCTACAGGCTGCCACACCCTATATATTCACTCCAGCCGCCTTTAGGGTTAGGTTTTGCTTTGTTTGCATCTACACTTGTGTGTTTAGATCCCGCCTCTTGCACCGGACCGATTGACTGCTGTATTGGCGTTTGTGAAACCTCACCTTATCATCGTTTGTCTGTGATTTGGCATTCGACTTGTATCCTTCTTGTTCTTGCTTGTGTTCTTGGGTTCGCTTGCAGGAATTAGCCTTCGTGGCGAGGTCAATCGCGTTCTGCGTGGTTGATAACCAACGGAGACAGTGGTGTAACGATTGCAAGGTTTTGATCCGCCGGACCGGAGCCTTGGATCGCCAACGTCGAGATTCTCCACCAACCCAAGTTTATCCTTTACCTAGCGGAAGATCGGGACCAGTCCCCCATCAGTTGGTATCAGAGCTCAGATTTCCCGTTAGGTAATCTTGATCCGCTTTTGTTTTTACCTAGAGTCCAGAAAACCGCACCAAAAAAATTCCCCACCGAGAACCCCTTTGTGCCTTGCGATTTTAATTTCAGTTTTAACCTTGTTGAGTTTGTGTTCTTGGTCGAGTCTTGTTGCTGGTTTAGTAATCCCTTTGTGTCGTTTGAGTAGTAGTTGTTCTTGTGTCTCAAAAATTCCCCACCGAAAAACCCCCCGTCCGCAACCTTATTCGTTTTCCACATCGAGTCTTTGTGACCCCCCTTCGGTAAAACAGGCATAACTTTTCGCTCGTTTGGCAGAAAAATCTGAAATTTTTTGAGCGTGTTCCTGACCCAATTTGGGTGGGTACCCCTAACAGGCTCGCCTGTGGCCCTCACCAAAATCGCCAAAAAAAATCAGGAAGATAAGAAAAAAATTGGTCAAAGTTTTTGCTCGCCGGTCAGCGAACTTGTTGAATTTTTGTGAGCCACATCCCACCTCAGTTGTAGGTGCCAATTTTTGTGGTTGCAGCTCTTGTCATCCTTGTTCAAAAAAATAGAGTGAAAAAAAAGAGAGAAAAAAAAGGAAAAAAAAAAGAAGAAGCGGTAGTAACAGAATTCTCAGCGGCAGTAACAGCTTCTCAGCGGCAGTAATAGATTCTGCTTGTCCGATATCTTGTCCGAACTCTTGTCCGGTCAGCGGCAGTAACAGCTTCTCAGCGGCAGTAACAGATTCTGCTTGTCCGATCTCTTGTCCGAACTCTTGTCCGGTCAGCGGTAGTAACAGAGTTATCAGCGGCAGTAACAAATTCTACTTGTCCGATCTCTTGTCCGAACTCTTGTCCGATCCGCGGTAGTAACAGAATTATCAGCGGCAGTAACAGATTCTGCTTGTCTGATCCCTTGTCCGATCTCTTGTCCGATCTGCAGAGAGCTGATTTTGGCCTGTTGTTTCTTCCATTTGAGTTTTGGGCACATAGTTTCCCTCTATTGCTTGAACTTTCACATTGGGAGCGCTAAGGCCAGCAACTTTGACGAGTATTAGGGAACACTTATTGAACTTGGTTTAACTGTTATTACTATCGCTAATTCTTGCTACTCACTTTGCCTTCCAAGCTACACCTTTCTCTTGGTCAGGACCGATTCATTTCTTGCAATTGTACACCACCCTCCACTTGGTTCATCACCTGTAGGCCGGTGACCTCACTGCGGCGTGGTAAGAACACTTGCAAGCGTGGGTAAGGCGTTTGACGGATTGCTTCCACCACACACCCACCACCCCACCTAGTTGTGTTACATAAGGATTATTCTTTGTTGTTTTGTCTTTTCACTAACATGGCAGCACTTATTGTACAACGTGACTTGAGCACTCACATGGACCAGGACGACCAGGCACAACGGAACAATATATTTCAGACCTTCTTCCTTGTCAATAACCGTCGTGTGCGTGTCATCATCGACAGCGGTAGTTGCAACAATTTGGTGAGCCACGACATGGTAACGAAGCTTCAACTTTCCACACGTGCGCATCCACACCCTTACTATGTGCAATGGTTCAACAATAGCGGTAAGGTCAAGGTAACACAAACTGCTCACATCAAATTTGTCATTGGTACATACTTAGGAGTTGCTGATTTTGATGTAGTACCAATGCAAGCATGTTCTCTGTTACTTGGTAGACCTTGGGAGTATGATACTGATGCTACACACCATGGTAGGAGCAATAAGTATACATTTATGAATAAAGGAAAGAAAGTTACATTGCTTCCTATGACTCCTGCTGAAATTGTAAAATTTGAACAAGAAAAACATGCTAGGGATGCACAAAAGAGCAAACAACCTTCTGAAAAATCAGCAAGTAGCTAAGACGCTTTTGAGGCAACAGAAAGATAAAATTGCTTCTCCTTCTTCATCACAAGTTATTAATCTGAAAGGACATGTCATGCTTGCAACTAAAACTGACCTTGCTGAAATTTGTGATGATACTCCCTTGCTATACGGCTTGATTTGCACAAACGTGTTGTTTTCACTTGCGAACATTCCTAGCTCTGTTCCTGTTGCAGTCACTGACCTTTTGCAGGAGTTTAACAATGTTTTTCCTGCTGAGATACCACCCGGGCTGCCACCGATACGCGGCATCGAGCACCAAATTGATTTAATCCCGGGGGCGTCTCTTCCTAATCGTGTAGCGTACCGCACCAATCCGGAGGAGACAAAAGAAATTGAACACCAAGTACAGGACCTTCTTGATCGTGGGTACGTCCGTGAAAGCCTTAGTCCTTGTGCAGTACCCGTTCTTTTGGTACCTAAGAAAGATGGTAGTTGGCGCATGTGTGTTGATTGTCGTGCTATTAATAATATCACCATTCGATATCGACACCCTATTCCTAGATTGGATGACATGCTTGATGAGCTTAGTGGTGCCATTATCTTTTCTAAGATCGATCTCCGTAGTGGCTACCACCAAATTCGCATGAAACTAGGTGATGAATGGAAAACTGCTTTTAAAACAAAGTTTGGATTATATGAGTGGCTTGTCATGCCTTTTGGACTTACTAATGCACCTAGTACCTTCATGCGCTTGATGAATGAAGTCCTACGACACTTTATATTACGCTTTGTGGTTGTATACTTTGATGATATCTTGGTTTATAGCAAATCTCTCACTGAACATGTTGAACATCTACGTGTTGTTTTTTCTGTCCTCCGTGAGGCTAGAATGTTTGGTAACCTTGAGAAGTGCACGTTTTGCACGGATCGAGTTGTGTTTCTTGGATATGTTGTCACTTCACAGGGTATTGAGGTTGACGCGGCAAAGGTAGAAGCAATCAACAGCTGGCCGCAACCCCAAACTATCACACAGGTACGCAGTTTTCTTGGTCTTGCAGGTTTCTACCGGCGTTTTGTGAAAGATTTCAGCACCATAGCCGGTCCTTTACATGAGTTGACCAAGAAGGGAGTTACTTTTACTTGGCAACCAGCACAAGAACAAGCTTTTGCCACACTCAAGGATCGCCTTACGCATGCACCTCTATTTCAGCTACCTGACTTCAGTAAGCCTTTTGAGTTAGAATGTGATGCTAGTGGTTTTGGATTAGGAGGTGTGCTGCTACAAGGAGCTAAACCCGTGGCCTATTTTAGTGAGAAATTACATGGTCCACAGTTGAATTATTCTACCTATGATAAGGAATTATATGCCTTAGTGCGTGTGCTTGAAACTTGGCAAACGGAGGCATAAGTTGTGGACGAAGCTGGGGACGTTGGAGGACGTTGTGGCATAAGTTGGGGACGAAGCTGCTGTTTTCTACTACTTGTCACCCCCAAACGGATGGGCAAACAGAGGTCGTCAACCGCACATTGTCCACCATGTTGAGGGCTGTTTTGAAGACCAACTTGAAACTTTGGGAAGAGTGTCTACCTCATATTGAGTTTGCATATAATAGGTCAGTACACTCCACTACTAAGGTAAGTCCGTTTCAAGTGGTCTATGGCTTTAATCCGCGTGCTCCTATTGATTTGCTACCATTACCACCATCTGAAAACTTGAATTTTGATGCTACTACACGTGCTGAATTATTACTTAAGATGCATGAAACTACTAAAGCAAACATAGAGAAAATGAATGAGAAATATCGTGCTTATGGTAGTAAGGGTAGAAAAGAGATAATATTTGAACCAGGTGATCTTATTTGGTTGCACTTACGCAAGAATCATTTTCCTGATTTGAGAAAGTCTAAATTGATGCCCCGTGCTGATGGTCCTTTCCGTGTGCTTGAGAAGATAAATGATAATGCATATAAACTTGAGTTGCCTGCAGTTTTTGGGGTTAGTCCCACATTTAACATTTCAGATTTAAAGCCCTATTTTGGAGATGACGATGAGCTTGAGTCGAGGACGACTCCAATTCAAGAAGGGGAGGATGATGAGGACATCACTTCACATGATACACACATGGAGCCTCCACCTACAATTCAATTACAAGGACTAATCACACGCGCCCGTGCCCGTCGCTTGAACCATGAGGTTAATTCTTTCCTTAGAAACTATGTTAATATTTGTTTGGACGGGATGCTACTGAATACTAGTGATATTTTGTTGCTTAGGAACATGGGAGATGGAATAGAAGAGTTGGAGTTGAAGACGGAGCCGCACGGATGATTTGAAGTCAAGAATTCGCTAGTTCGGACTACATCGACCACCATGCACCAAAATGGGCATAACTTCCTCATACGAAGTCCGATTGGCGCGTTCTTGGACTTTTTGGAAAGCTAAGGAGAAGACAGATCTTTTGCCGTTGGTTTCGTCTCATTTGGAGTCTCGAGTCGATCTGTGTGATTAAAACAGTCCTGCATGACAGAACTGGGCCGTGTTGGCCCATAATCTGAGTCTGTACGTCTTCTAGCCCACAGCCCGTGTCTGTTCGCCTTCTACAGGCTGCCACGCCCTATATATTCACTCCAGCCGCCTTTAGGGTTAGGTTTTGCTTTGTTTGCATCTACACTTGTATGTTTAGATCCCGCCACTTGCACCGGACCGATTGGCTGCTGCATTGGCGTTTGTGAAACCTCACCTTATCATCGTTTGTCTGTGATTTGGCATTCGACTTGTATCCTTCCTGTTCTTGCTTGTGTTCTTGGGTTCGCTTGCAGGAATTAGCCTTCGTGGCGAGGTCAATCGCGTTCTGCGTGGTTGATAACCAACGGAGATAGTGGTGTAACGATTGCAAGGTTTTGATCCGCCGGACCGGAGCCTTGGATCGCCAACATCGAGATTCTCCACCAACCCAAGTTTATCCTTTACCTAGCGGAAGATCGGGACCAGTCCCCCATCAGGTCTGACCGAGGTTGTACCACTGGTCTGACTGGGCCTGAGGCCGAAGGTGCCCTAGGGACCCTTCAGACCAGTCTCCTCTATCACTCTGAATCGGCCTCCGAATTGGCCGATTCCAGGTATTTTGGCTATTTTATTCTTGTTTACATTATTACTGATAGTTTCGGCCAATTGGATTAAAATATTAACTATTTGTCTAATTGCCTGGCGACTCCAAATCCCTTATCACTATTTAGGGTAGTCGGAATGCGGCGCCGGTATCGTTGCGATACTTTTGGACGTCAAACTAGCCCAAGTGTGGGGGCGCATTTCTACGTCAACACTGCCCAAAAGTCTTTTCTAGACCTAGCCAGCCTTCACTATTTATAGGCACTATTAAGCCATGTGAATAGACTACTCTACCCCTAGGGTTTACACTGTTTTTGTCTCAGCAAGACAAAGGGGTACAGATGGTAGTCTACTTTTCTAGAGGCTTTCTTTGTTAGCTTCACAGAGGAGACAACATCAGCTTTTGCAGAGCCGAGACGACCAGCCTTTGCACATTTGGAGTCTTCTGAAGCCCCCTTCACACGTGAGGTGTGTAGTAGCTTCGGTGACACGCTTGAACCCGTAGGCCTTCGCTTCACCGAAATCAACCTTCGATACAGTGACGGTTTTGAGATGAAGTTGTCAAATCTCATGAGCCTTCGCACCATCACCTCCGAAGTGGACCACCGCGGCTTCACAGCTACTCCCAACTAGAACATCATCAGTCTGTGTACTGAAGCCATGCATGGCTGAAGTATCTCCAGTCAGCCATACTCTGAAGCCCCACAAACGGAGTAGCTTCGCCACCTTCCAAAGTCCCCCCGTCCTAGGCCTCCGCATGAAGCACATCCATAAGCACCCCCTCACAATGTCTCAGTCCCGAGCACACTTCTATGATGACCCTTATCCGGACTATGCCTCCGATGCACCTTGACTTTCGAGACCTTCGTCAGGTGTCCCTTCGAGTGCCTCCATCCAGAGCACACTTCATACGCCTTGCCTCAATGCTGAGGGCGTGTCCACCATACTCCGAAGTTACTCCTTTTGAAGCACCCTTCTAAGTGGCTCGCCTCTGAGGACTTTGCCTTGGGGTACCTTCAGCCGGAGCGACCCTCCGCACTCTCAGCCTTCGAAGTAAACCCAGAGGGGGGACTTTGGGAGATTCCTTCAAGCTCCGCGGGTAAGCTCTTCGCGTATCCTGCATCAAGGTGTTTTGCACAAAATATCAATTTTATTGAAATGACTTAATCAGGTGATATCTTATCTTTCAGCTCCGCGTGTGACTGACTCCGGAACAAATTGTCTGGGCTGCGAAGAAGGTCCTCGGAGCCCCTACGCCCGTAGAAAAGGAGCGGAGGGTGAACTTGGTTGGGACTTGGGAGCGGTTCAACCGAGTATGGAGCATACTCGGAGTTGAGCCCCCGACCCTTCTAGACTGGTCAGCCTCAGACCAAGCTCCGAAAAAAAGGAAAGCTGAGGCGGGGCCTTCGGGCCTGCAAAGAAGGTGGCCCACAAGGAGAAATCTCTTACCCCTTTTGAAGTCTCCGTTCTCATTGTCAGAGCAATCTGAAGAGGAAGACAACGTAGACATGCAGATGGCAGAGGAGTTTGAAGCTCTTCTTGCTAACGACGAAGGGTCTCGGATGGGAACTGAGGCCTCCGTTCAAGACAGCGTAGTGGCGGCGCCGATGGTTGAAGACAATCCTGAGCAGGTGGAGACTAAAAACGTCCCATCTAGCCAAGTGGTTGCCTCTCCTATGGGGAAAGGTGGAGTCGGCACTGAAGAGGCTCGAGTCTTGGCTCCGGATGAAGTGATAGCTGTTGTGGTCAAAGAAATCTCCGTAGCCATTCCTTCGATTCGAACTCCAGAGTCCGAAGAGGACTTTGGTTAGATGTTTGAACCTCCAAGTAGTCCAGTGCTCACCCGGCAACAAGATACTAGAGGTAAACCTTAGCTGAATACATCCTCTTTGTTTTACCTGCAACATTTAAATACTATCATATACCTTTGGTTTTACAGGTGCAGCTCCGGTGGAGGTGGCTTCTGCTGCAAAGGTGGTCCAACAGCCTGCGGCAGCTTCGGTGCCATCATTGGCTATAGCACAAGAGGTGGTTCCAGAATCGGGGGTGTCTCTGAAGGAGGCGATGGGTCCTAGAAAGGGTAAAGCCAAAAGTTGGCCCATGCCTGCTCCTGCTCCAAGGTAGACTCCATCGGAATCGACTGACGGAGGCCAATCAACCAAAGCCTCCAAGGATGCTTCATTGTGCTCCGGTCCTTCTCCTAGCGATGATGATCAGACTACCTTGTCAAGGCTCCCTCTCCTGGCCTCCTTTCTTGAAAGGAGGACAGGGCTTCGGACTTTGCTAGAGCCTTTGGCTCGAGCTAGTCGCGAGGTTGGGGAGACTGAACTGGTCTCCATCCTCGGCGATGCCGAAGGGTCGGAGCTTGATGCTGCTCTCGAATGGGCTGCTTACCAGGTACGAGGCATGTGCAAAAACTAGTTTGATCTAAACTTGTATATATAATTTACTTATATAGCTCTTCTTTTCCTTTGCAGCACGTTGTTCTAATTCGAGCAGCTTCTATGTCGAATGAGCGAGAATGCAACCGGCTCAAGGAGAAGGTGACGGCTCTTCAAGGGAGTCTTACCGACTCCGAGAACTGAGCTTCGAGCTTGGAAGAGATGGCTTTGGCAGAGCGGAGCACTAAAGCTAGGCTGGAAACCACAAAGGAGGAGCTCGAAGCTGAAAGGGTAGTGCTCCAGGCCGAAGTTGAGAGACTTTGGGGGGAGAAGGAAGCTTCGGGGGTCGAGCTTGTTGTTGACACGAAAATATGCCCCCGCACTTGGGTCAGTTCGACGATCCAAAAGTGTGCAGATACTTAGGGACGAGCCTAAGCGTAACACAGCACCGACGTCGCGTTCCGACTTCCCTTAGTCGTGGTAAGGGGGGTGGAGTCGCCAGGTAATTAGATCACACCAAAATAATCCAATTAGCCGAAAGGAATATAAAAGAAAATATCAGAAACCGAGCAGAGCCTGACTGCTCAAAGTATAGTGTGAAGGGGTCACCGAAGTGTACCTTCGGCATCTGGCGTGAAGTGTCCCGCCGAAGGGTGCCTTCGGTGTTCGGACCGATCTGGCCGAAGATGAAGTCTGAACGGATCTGTTGCAACAATCACCTTCGAACAGCGGGGTTCGGCGTGAAGTCTGTGATACAGTAAGATACAGAATGATGACTCAGACGCAACGCGCGAGCGCGACTTCATCCGAAGCGGAGTACGAGCGTGGCGAAGCCTGTTGTTGGCGTTAAAGATTACGCTAACAGGTTTCTGAAGATTAGAAACTAACAAACAAAGTGTTTGTGAAGAAAACTATTCCAAGCCTCCGAATGGATAATAACTTAGAATAGTTCGAAAGTGTGTATTGAATAACTTGTATTCGGTCCCTATTACAGGGTAAAACGGGGGGTATTTATAGGCCCAAACATTAAGGAAAAGTCCTTTTTACCCCTCTATTACAACCGACATAGTGGAAACTATTCGGTACCCTTAATAGGGCTAAAATGGTAAAAGTCTAATCTAACAAGAAAGAAGATAAGCCTTCCATCTTAATTGGCAAAGAAACTCCCGGAAGAGTCCAAGTTCGAAGATATACTTCGAACTAGAGCCTGTCATCATACTTCGAACTTGACTTGATGCATCTCCGAAATTATATGTTGGAAGTCTCGTCTTAATCACCAGTCTTTATCTTGTCACTGCAATAACCCTGAAGATGGAATATTTTTCCCCCAACACCCGTCGTGATGAAGTATGTTGGTGCGCGATCGATGTAGCAGTCTCGCCGAAGGGTGTTCTAGCAACCTCCGAAACCAATCCCTCAGCTCCGGACACCTCCGACGAAGTAGCTCCGAATGTGGAAACCTGCAACAGAGTAGATTCGAAGTACCAATTCGGCCTGAAGACCGAATTATGCTAAGTGTTGTACTAGGAGCAAAGGTAGCAATCTGTTATGCAGATTAGCGGATACTTCACAAGCGATGTAACAAGGCGATAGCAATCTATTACGTGGATTAACGGATACTTCACAAGCGAAGTAACAAGGATTACCACTATTCCGAAGTGGCCGTCGGAGGGCTTCCAGGAAAACCCACGAAGAGTACAGAAAAGTAAAGATAAAGTAAATGCGATTCAAAGCTAGGGCTTTGTGGTTGATTTTTGTGAGGGGGCTCTGAACCCGCTTCGCTCCTTTATTTATAGGGGCTAGACTTCTAATCTCTAAATCTAATCTGCTATAACTCTGCTGAATAATGTGTACATATAAACACTTATCCAAAATCGAATCCAACTCTATCTCTGCCCGAAGTGGGCCTTCGGCTAGGCCCACCGAAGCCTGCTCCTTGGGCCCAAGCTTCGGCGGAGTGGGCCTCCAAAGGCCTCCTAGCCGAAGGCTGTGGGCTGGCTGGAAGCTTTCGGAGCCTGTAGCCCAATGGTCCTTCGGCCCTGTAGGGCTTCGGCCTGACCCGGGACATGTGTATTTTCGGCCCAAATTACCAAAATTGATATGATGCCATTTTTTTGCTATCAACACATTCCCCTCTGCCTTTTAGTGAACTAAGCAAACTAAAAGCACAATGGGCTACAGACAATACCTTCCATATCGGCCTTTCGACTTCGTTTAAGCTGTTTGCCACATACTTGGGAAATACCTTTTCAAGTATCTACCATTCAAAGCTCTTCGAAACCGCTCTCCTTGTAGAGATTCCAACACATATGCATTGCTAGGAGCGATTTCGGCTATTTTGAAAGGGCCTTCCCAACTAGGCGACCATTTACCAAACTTGGGACTCTTAGTGCCTAAGGGTAAAATCGTCTTCCAAACCAAGTCACCTACTTGAAATGATTTTGGTTTAACCTTCTTATTGTAGGCTTTAGCTACTCTTCTCTTGTCTATTTCTATGGCTCCTAAAGCCCTCAATCTCTTATCGATCACTTCTTCTAGATTGTCTTTCAAAGAGTTTCATACTCGTCGACCGATAATCCATCTTGTTTTAACACTCTTAGAGAGCCAATGTCTACTTCTACAGGTAGGATGACTTCTTGCCCATATACCAACTCGTAGGGACTAACTTTGGTAGCACCGTGTCTTGCAATTCTACAAGCCCATAGTGCCTCGGAGAGCACTTCGTGCCACCTTTTAGGGAATTCTTCAATTTTCTTCCCAATGAGATTAATCACGGTTTTATTACTAGACTCGGCCTGATCATTGGCCTGAGCATAGTAGGGTGAAGAGTTTATCAACTTAATACCATAATATTCGACAAAATCCCTCAGTTCTTTAGAAACAAATGAACTACCCTGATCTGTAGTGAGAGTTTTAGGAATACTGAATCTATATATAATGTGTTTCAAGATAAAGTCGAGCACCTCAGCGTGAGTCATGTTCTTAAGAGGTACGGCCTTAGTCCATTTGGTGAAGTAATCCATCGCCATTAGCACAAACTGATGCCCCTTTGAGGAAGAAGGGTGAATTTGGCCGATGAAGTCTAAACCCCAACCTCGAAACGGCCATGGCTTGACAATAGGGTTAAGTAATGAAGCAGGAGCTAATTGAATATTGCCAAACTTCTAACATGCTTTACACCCTCTATAATACTTAAAACAATCCTCAGTCATAGTCGGCCAGTAGAAACCCGCTCTTTGAGCATCCAACTCATTTTCTGGGCCGACTGATGGGTGCCACAAAGTCCTTCATGGACTTCCCCCGTAGCCACCTGGGATCGTTCGTGGTCTAGAAACTTTAACAGCACTCCGTTAATGGTTCAGCGATACAGTGTGTCGTCTATCAACACAAATTTAAACGCTTGTCGTTGAACTTTCCGATCAACCCTTTGGCTAGGGTCTCTCAAATACTGACGATTGGAATTCTCCAATCGCCCTTATGGGCTTCGTAGGGTCTCGCTAGTTCACTCCCTAAAACAATATCTAGGCTACTGATTTCAAGGTGCCCCCCGAGCCCTTCCTTCTTCTGTCGAACCTTGGTTGGACTGGTCGTGTGGAGTGCATCAGTCCAAAGCCCCCTGCCGGAGGGTCCGAGCTCCCGGAGACTCTCACTGTCCCGAGGACTCCGACTCGTGGGCTCCGGCATGCTAGACCCTTCAATGGGCGGAGTACTCCAGACCTAGGACCTTGGCGCGCGGCAGTCTCTGGAACTCGAAGGGGTCTAACTCGGATGGTGCGCCTGTCCGAAGTCACTGTCTTCGGCAGCGAGACCAAACACCGGCTTCTCCCGTACAGGAAATTTTCCTCTCCTAACTTGGTAACCAGATGCTTGCTGAGCCAAATCATTTGCAACTGAATTGGCCTCTCTTGACAAATGAGAAATTTTGAAGTCATCAAAAGTAGCAACTATGTCTAAGCACTTATCCAAGTAGCTGTTTAGCAAGTCGTTAAAACATTGAGCACACTTAGCCACTTGTTGTACTACTAACAGAGAATCACCATGCGCATGAACATGTTTAACACCTATGGATTCTAACAATTTGAGCCCTAGCAGTAAAGCCTCATATTCAGCTTGGTTATTAGTAGAAGGAAACTCTAAATGAGCCGATGTCTCAAAGTGCACTCCGCTAGGCGATATGAGAACCACACCAATACCTTTGCGATTTTTGCAAGCTGAACCATCAAAGTAAAGTTTCCACGGTATTACATCAATCAAAGAAACATTGTCGCTCCAACTGACGTCTATGTGGTGATCAACTATAAAGTTGGCTACGATCTAGACTTTCATAAATCTTAGGGGTTCATAGGCCAAGTCGTATTCAATAAAAGCGTAAGCCCACTTTCTGATTCTTCCACTTAGAATCGGCTTTTGCAACATGTGTTTTATAACATTGGTTTGGCAAACGACGACACATGTAGCAGGGAGAAGATAATGGCACAATTTGGTACATGTGTACCTGGTTTCGGCGTCCAACAGACGACGGCTCAAGAACGTGATGATGTACTCTTTTCCTTCTACCTCCTAGGTTAGCACAGCCTCGATCACGCTATCTTCATCAGTGATGTATAGCCGAAACGGAATCCTGGCTTTGGGTGCTCTCACCACGGGCGGCGATGACAAGCACTCCTTGATTTTCTCAAGGGAAAATTACTCGTATGCCATTATAATTTTTAGAAATTGCCTATATGCCACTGTCAGTGACTGTGGCGGCCCCCATATGTCAGTGACACACCAATGGCATATTGGCAAACCGTAAAAATTGTAATGGCACAGAAAAAATTAACCCTTTTCTCAAAGGCGCTTTGCTGGCTTGCCCCCCAAGCAAACTCGACCTCGTTCTCTAGCCGGAGTATGGGGACAAAGGCATCAATCTTGCCAGACAAGTTAGATATAAAGCGACACAAATAATTCATCTTGCCTAGCAACTTTTGCACATCTTTTTTGCATGTCGGCGCCGTAACGTTTCTAATTTTCTCAAGCCTCTTAGGATCAATCTCTATGCCTCTTTCATGAATCATGAAACATAAGAACTTACCTTCCGACACGCCAAAAGCACATTTGAGTGGGTTCATTTTTAAATCATACTGTCGCATCCTATCAAAAGCAACTTTCAAACCGGCTAAATGGTTTCCCATAGCGTCCGATTTGACTATAACATCATCAATGTAAACTTCTAACATAACTCATAGCGCGCTAATATGTGGCACCAACATTTTTCAACCCAAAATTCATAACGACCCACTCGAACAAACCGACAAAACCAGGGCATCGAACGGCCATATTGTAGACATCCTCTTCGGCCATAAAGATTTGATTATAACCAGCATTGCCATCAAGAAAACTTAGTACCTTGTGTCCTGAAGCGTCGTTGATTAGCATGTTGGCTATCGGCATCGGATACTCGTCCTTTGGAGTGGCCTTGTTCAGATCCCTGAAATCAATACATAATTGTATCTTGCCGCTCCCTTTCTTCTCTACAGGCACAATGTTAGCGACCCATTCTGCGTACCTGCATGGCCTAATAAATCCAGCTTTGAGCAGTCGCTCTACTTCTTCTTTAACTCGGTCATAGACGGCCGAGTTAAAGCGACGAGGAGGCTATTTATAAGGCCTCAATCTGGACTTGATAGGTCGCTGATGCTCTACGAGCTCACGACATAGTCCTGGCATCTCGCTGTACTCCCATGAGAAACAATTGACATACGACCGAAGCAACTTTATTACTTTGGCCTTTTCATCAGGCTATAAATGTTGGTTTACAAAAGTCGGCCTCGGGATGTTACCATCACCTATGTCAACTTCTTCTAAGGGATCGGCCGACGCAAAACCTTGTCCTAATTTCTCTACTTCGCTAAAGTCCTCGATGGCTTCGACAATACCGTCTTTAGTAGACCGATACTTCTCTACACAAGACTTTAGCCAATCCAGATTACTCTTGCTAGACATGACTACTAATATAAAAAAAGTCGTGCTACACCAGCCAGCTTTATAGACACTAGTACAAAACATCCTTCGGACACGCTAACAAAATTGTAATCCGAAAGATCTCTACCTGACAGACACTCTACCTTGTTGTGAATGGCATCAACTGACACATCGGCCAATGCTACTTGGGCCGAAGTGTCTACAGGAATGACTTCTACTTCATCGCCGTCCCACTGAATTAGGCACTGGTGAAGAGTAGAAGGAATGCAACAATTCGCGTGAATCCAGTCGTGCCCAAGCAGCACGCTATAGTTACCTTGTACATTGACGACGAAAAATGCTATTGGCAACGTCTTGTTGCCCACTGTCAACTCCATGGAGAGCACGCCCTTGGCCTCGGAACTCTCGCCGTTGAAACCGCTGAGCTTCAACTTATTCTTCTTTATATCATCCTTGTCCCTACCAAGTTTCTTCAACAGCGAGTAGGGCATTAGGTTAACAGTGGCGCCACCGTAAACAAGCATCCAGGAAATCGGTTTTCCATCGATGTGACCTCTGATGTAGAGAGGCTTTAGATGGTGAGCCGAGTCCTTGGGCTTCTCAAAAATAGCGTTGTGTGGGCCGAGGTTCAACTGAGCTACCTAGGCCTCGTCCTGCGGCAGGGCAAACTCGGCGGGCAGCGTGATGACGTTGATGTCCATCGCCTGGGGCGCAGGCCCCTCTGAGACAGGCGAGTAGTCATCGTCGAGCATGTCGTTGTCATCGTCGCTCGGATTAGGAGCTGGGTTGGTCATCTCAACCGGCTTCATCCTCCATACCTGTCTTGTAGTTGGTCGAGGGTGGATTTCTTTAAAAATAGCACCGCGCTCATCCTCGGCCTTCTTCTCGCACATCTCCTGTGCCCATAGTCGTTGTAGAAGCCTCTTTGTGATTTGGACATGCCTGGAGGTGCCCAAGATGGTTGTGGCTTGGTGCCAGGTGGCACTGCCGTGTTCCTATCAGCTTTAGCCGAAGTGGTACTGCTCACCTCTTCCTCGTGCACTCTGTATTCGGAGGGGTCTTCACTGCGGACCCCGGCAGTCAGACCGACTTCGTTCGGCCGATTGGACCAGGCTCCGGCGCGGGCTTCGGCCGAAGCACGGGACTTACCTCCATCATACTTCGGCGATGGGGCCCTCAGGATTGGGACTTCCTGAGACCCTACTTTGACTGTGATAGCTTCGGACTCCCTGTCCTTTGCCCCTTCGCGCCCGTACCCTTCGACTTCGTTGAGCCAGCTCGGAGGTACTACGGATAGCCTGTGGATGATACCTCCCTCTGCTGCATCTGTTTGTCCCTGCCATTCATAATACTCCGAAGGAAAACAAGTTATAGTGTTAAGTTGCGGAGGGTACTCCAGTTGTGATACATATGGAGCCCACGGAGTGCCCGCCCAGTTGTACGATAGAGGCATCAGCGGCTCCAGTGGCCTCGCCCACTATGAGCCGAACCCGTTAGCCAGAGGGGGTTTCGGCAGGGTCGACGGTGTCTCAGACCATATCAGTGAGGGGTCCTGCCAGGCCAGAGGTACGTTTGGCCAGTGCGGGGTTAGGCCATTTGGGGTCGAACTCGCTCCGCATGGGGTTCAGCCACTGGGGTCTGAAGCTACTGTACGGGGGGTTTGGCCATTGAGGTTCGGAGCCACCGTACGGAGTGTTAGGCCACTATGGCCCTAAGTCCCTGTGCGGAGGGTCTGGCCATTGTGGTCTGAAACCATCATGAGGAGGGCTCGGCCACTGTGGTCCGAAGCCACCCTCTGAATGCATTGGGCCCTTCAGCTGACTTAGTTTTTTAGCACGGGGGCCTGCTTCCTTGGCTTTTCTTTGATGCTTGTTCAAAACCATCTTGTATGTTACCTTTGGCTTCTTGCGAGCCTTAGCCGAAGGGACGCTGATGTTTTGTTTCCACACTCCCACCTCAGGGTTCTTAGGTATGAGTGTGCGCGTGCGTGGCTCTCCAACAATTATCGCCTTCCCTCTAATAGACTCAGCCTGTTCTGGCCGAATCAACACCTTCTTCTCGTCGAGGTCAACGGCGTTGACGGGGAAAGGATCTTTGTCCAGCTTCATCTTTGGATTATGGTCTATTTTCAATCGTCCTTCTATGGCCGATTGAACCTGTGGTCAAAAACATTGCAGTCGTTAGTATTATGTGAATGGGAATCATGCCACTTATAGTATGGATGTTTCTTCAATTCATTGGCAGATGGAATGACTTGGCCTTTAGGCAACATGAGAAGCTGGTTCTTTAAGAGAAAATCAAATATTTTATCACACTTAGTTATGTCAAATGAGTACTTGACCTCACTAGGCCGATTCTTCATGGGAGACGGCCGTAACTCGGAGCATGTGATAGGTTTACTCTTAGCGTTCCAAACCCATTCGGCCGCATACATGTCAGTCGAATCTTCTTCTTCTGACTCCTCCTCATCGGAGTGTTCCATGACATGGATTTCAGCCATAGGCTTGTTAAACGTCTTAATAAACTTTTTTATCTTTGGCTCGACCTTCTTGGACCAGAGCCTGCTGCAAGACTTGGCTAACCTCTAAAAAGTTCTGGTTGTCTAATCTTTCTTTAATCTCGGAACGCAACCCATTAAAAGCTAGTTCCACCAAATCCCTTTCGGAAATATTAAGGCTGAAACATTGGTTTCTAGTATCCCTAAAGTGCTTGATGTACTCAAAGACGTTTTCGTTAGATTTCTACCTAACCGATGTCACGTGTGAAAGCCTAAGTTCTGTCTCACCTGTATAAAAGTAGTCATGGAATTTTTGTTCCAATTCATCCCATGCCTGAACGGAGTTCGGCGGGAGCACTGAAAACCAAGTGAAAGCGGTGCCGGATAGCGAGAGAGAAAATAGTCTAATTTTTAGAGCGTCTGACCCGCTAGCTTC
The DNA here is from genome assembly GCA_019279435.1 of Zizania palustris. Taxonomy (NCBI): domain Eukaryota; kingdom Viridiplantae; phylum Streptophyta; class Magnoliopsida; order Poales; family Poaceae; genus Zizania; species Zizania palustris. Next base: position 19,286,853 of record JAAALK010000286.1, on the reverse strand, counting down.
TCCACACTGTGCTAAAAATTGACTAACATGCTCTAGTGTTGTTTTGCTACCCTCGCCATCGAACTTAGTGAATTCGGGGATTCTATAGCTGCGGGGATAGGGTATTGTATCAAAATGATCGGGATATGGTTTCCGGTAAACCCTAGCCCGACCCCTAGGCACGAACCCGGTGGACTCCCTAAATAGTGCGTGAATTCACTCCTCTAGGTCATCTTGGCCTGCTACCTGTGCGCGTCTCTTGTGCGGGGGCATGACACGTGGTGGGATATTGGCGTGTCGGCCATGGGCCTCTTCCCTATGTGCTAGTTCTACGATGTGCTCGAGCCCAAGCGCTTGTGCATGCGGTGCGGGCAGCGCGGGCAGGGCTGGTATCAGCGCAGGTGGTGGTGTGTGGTATGCGGTGCTAGCTTTGCCGTAAGCATAATGATTAGTCTCGGCCACGGGTGCTGAGGCAGGAGACATAACGGTCTTGCTAGTGCTACCGTCAGTTCTGCTGTACACATGATTTACTGGAGATATACAAGCAACAGAGGCTGATGGTACGGCCTCAGTAAAGCCGAACTTTCTAAGTGTCGCCTCTACTTGGGAGCTAACTGCCGAATCTAAACGGTTGGCTAGCGAAGCGCTAACGGCCTGATCTACTGATGCGGCTATCTTCTGCTCAATCTCTAAAGAAGATAAACGAGGCGATACGGGTGTTACCTAGTGTTGGCATAAAAGATTACGCTAACAGGTTTCTGTAGATTAGAAACTGACAAATGAAGTGTTTGCGAAGTGAACTGTTCTAAGCCTCCGAAAGGATAACAACTTAGAATAGTTTGAAAGTGTGTATTGAATAACTTGTATTCGGCCCCCATTACAAGGTGAAATGGGGGCATTTATAGGCCCAAATATTAAGGAAAAGACCTATTTACCCCTCTATTACAACCGACATAGTGGAAACTATTTGGTACCCTTGATAGGGCTAAAATGGTAAAAGACTAATCTAATAAGAAAAAAGATAAGTCTTCCATCTTAGCTGGCAGTAATGATCTCAAAGAGCCTTAGTTCGAAGATATACTCCGAACCAATGCCTATCTTCGTACTTCGAGCTTGACTCAGGACATCTTCGAAGATGAACGTCTGGAAACCTTCGAATCCATTATCTGCCTTTGTGCTGTTACGGCAATAACCCTGAGGATGGAATATTTTCCCCCAACAGTAGCCCCTCGAATACGCTTCTCCGTTAAACCTGTAATGTTAGGAGATCAATATACGGAAGAAAAAATAACCAGGTGTAGGGGTTATTGGATTTTAATTCATCTCTAAAATATACGAAGATATTAAACTCCAAATCAGTTTTAAGATAATTACTTTCGAACTATCTTAGAACTGACTCAGGAAGCTCGAAAACCTTTTAGACTTAGAAGAAATAACCGTTAGCTTCCCTCTTCTAACGGAAACTACGGAATGCGTTAATTTCGGAGAGAACTAACGGGCAAGAATGCGAAACGGCACAGACTAACGGTAAAAAATGTAAAGTCTAGGCTATAAATAGAGGGCCTAGAACTTTCCTGAGTACCTTTCCACCGCTCTCTTGCAAACGAACACCCTTTGAGACCTAGCCTCCATCCTTCCTCCAAAGCAGCCCACTAGCTTCAATGGCGAAAACCAAGAGTACTGGAGCTCCTTCGGCCTTGGCTCGACAACAGGCGGCTGCAGCAGCAGCGGCTGCGGCATTGGCGACGGCTCCTCCAACACCCGCAATGGCATCCATGGCGGCAGGAGGGGGAAATCCCCAAAATGTTGGTGATCAAGGTCTCTGCCCGCCATCAACGAAATATTTGGATCAATCCTTCCAATTGGGACCTTCTACCTGCAAAAGAGAATCCCTGGCGGTCGCAGTAGAAGGGAAGATTAGTACTGGAGTCATGATCCGCAAACCTGGAAGGAGCTTATCCCGTCGCCAAGGCCCGGAGAAGTGGTCGTATTCGAAGCCTTCTTCGAAGCTGGCTTAGGCCTTCCGGTAGTGGACTTCTTGGCTGAGGTACTTGATTTGTTTCACGTCACTCTTCCTCAACTTTCTCCGAACGCAGTAGCTCGTTTAGCTATCTTCGAATGGGCGTTGAGAGCCGAAGGTTGTGAGGGAAGGGCAGAAATCTTCGCTGCACTACACAGAGCTTCGTGCCAGCCAAAAACCTTCGTAGGCCCCAGAGGTGAAAAAGTGGTAGTAGCCTTCGGAAGTATTAACTTCAGGCTTCGGGATGAATACGCCCTTCAATTTCCTGCTAAGGCCATTAATGCAAGATGGTACACCGACTGGATCATGAGATGGTTTTATGCCGAAGTTTGGGTGAGCAATCCTCTGGCCGGACCTTTGAGAGACATCCAATTCCCGAAGGAAGCCCTAGTGCATCCAGACCAAGGTCAGCTCGAATCTCGCCTCAGCTTACTTCAGAAGATCAGTCGAAGGTTGAGCATGCGAGACTTAGCTGAAGAGTTCCTTGGGTTACAAATCTCTCCGCTGATGGCCAACTGGCCTATCATCTTCGAAGAGGATTCGGAAGGCGGTCTCCGAAAAATAACTTCGACTTCGAGCCCTGCAGGTAACTTCGAAAACAACATATATTATGCATATTCATTCGAAGAAGTAACTAACTTAATTCATTTTTTAGCTTCTTCAGCCCCTATTACTTCGGAGCAAATCGTGCGGGCTTCGGAGAAGATTTTGGGCGCTCCAACTCCGACCGAAAAAGAATGGAGAATCAAGTTGGTCGGGAGTTGGGAAAGATTTAACAGGGTGTGGGGAATGCTGGAAATCGCTCCGCCTCCTCTGATGGATTGGGTACCTTCGGAGAAAGGGCCCAAAAAGAGGAAAGCCAAAGCTGGGACTTCGAGCTCCGCCAAGACTCCAGTCAAGAAGGTGGCTTGGAAACCAAAGAATCCAGCACCTTCGAGCCCAAGGGCTTCAGTCTCTGACTCCCAAGAGGACGAAGGGAGGTTGCTTGTGCGTCTGATAGACGAAGATGCATCTCAAAGGACTGCACAAGCCGAAGTACCTGCGAACGTGCCGGAGTCTCGAGATAACCCTGAGCAACCAAGGACTTCGGCAGTTCAAGAGGATTTACCTCAGGATGAAGTTCCTGTGGATGAAAGTGGAGTCGAAGTCACTATGGCTTCGATTCCTGAAGAGGCAACAAGGACTGCCTAGGAAAACATTCCTGCAGTCGAAGATTTAACGGCTGATTCGGACGAAGATCTCGCCTTCGATCCGCCAAACAGCCCAATGATTACCCCTCGCCAGAATGTCGAAGGTAAACTTCGAATAATTCTTTTATGTTTATTTTGTGTATTTATACAATGTATAATACTTTTGTTTTTTACAGAGTCCACTTTTGTGGAAGAGGTCCGCCAGGAAGAAATAATTCCTGGACCTTCGACGACTTCGGAGCCAATCCCAAGTGCCACTCAAATGGGACCTGGAAAAGGCAAAAGGAATATAGAACCCCTCCATGCTGCGAGTTCCGGATCAACTCCGTCTGATTCAACAGACGAGAGTCAATCTACCGAGGGGGGCCAGTCTCCAGGGGCTTCGAAGACTACAGGCCAACACTCCGGCCCCTCGCTAGACGAGGATGACCAACAGGCGATAAGTATGCTCCCCCTTCTAGCTCCTTTCTTAGAGCGAACAACTGGTCTTCGGACTTTGTTCGAGCCTTTGGATCGAGCTAGTCGCGACATAGGGGAGACCAACTTAGTGGCCATTCTGAGCAAAGCAGACAGGTCGGAGCTTAACGCTGCTATGGAACGCGCAGCTTACCAGGTACGAAGCATCTGCGAAATAACATATAATTCGTCTACAAATAAATTTTTACCTTGGTTTTTCTTTTCGCAGCAAACAGTCTTGGCCCGAGCTGTGAATATATCGAATGATCAAGAAATCGCACGTCTTCGAGAGGAAAATAACATCCTTCAATGGAATCTCACCATCTCCGAAAGCCGAGTGGTTCAGATGGACAGTATAGTGTCAACGGAGCGCAGGGCCAAACAAGGTTTGGAGGCTGCAAATAAAGAGCTCGAAGCAGAAAGAATTGTGCTTCGAGCAGAAATTGAAAGAATGCGGGCGGAGCACGCTACTGCAGGGACCGAACTTGTCAGACTCCAAGAGGAAGCTAGCCAGCTTTTGAACCAAAAGAATATCTTGACTACCGAAACTGCTAGACTTTCTGGGGTTCTAGGAGAGGTAACTTCGATGAAGGACGCACTGATCGAAGATAAGCTGAAGTCCGAGAAGGTAGCTGCGGAAGTTATGAATCAACTGCTAGGTGTTCTGGAGTACTTCGGTACTACTGGGACACTTCCTTCTGATGATAACATTTGTCTTCTGCGCCGGTTGAAAAGGATTCAAGGAGTGGCGAAGCAGATGAAGACAGCAGGCATTCGATACGGAGAACTCTCCGGACAAGTGGTTGTTGTTGGCCTACTTCGCTACTACGAAGATCTGGGCCGATCGATAACTCCGAGCGCAGGAGAAGGCCCAATTACCTTCGACGACGAGCGGCTTCTGACTCCTTCCGAAGGTGTGGCCGCTGCCTGGCGAGCCTTCCAGACTTCATGGAGAGCCGAAGGTCATTCTGCGATCAAGGCCTGGATCGATGAAGGACAACGCCAGAAACAAGCTCGGACTCAAGCTTCAAGCAGTCAGCCTCCTCCGAACCCGCGGGTTTAGAAATATCTTAGGATTTTTGGCTATGTAAAGCTTTGTGCGTATGAACATTTATCAATGAAAATTTGTTTATCATATTTTTAGGCTTTGCCTCATAGAGAAGATATCGAAGTGTTAGATATTAACGACGAACTTCGCTCATTATGGGCCACCTTCGATCTTCTAAAAGCTTATAAGCGCCCTCGATTTTTAGTTCCTCGAGATAACTTCGGTGTAATTACGCCCGAAGTAAGCAAATATATGCTATCTTATATTAAAGAGGAAGAAAAAGAGTTTAACTTGAACACTTCGTCTTCTGAAGACGTTATATGGTCCGAAGACGAAGATGAAACTCGAAGTAAAAAGCCTGAAGAACTTGGAAGCTGGGAAAGGAGCCCCGAACGGCTTCGAACTTGGGCCGAGCTTCAACAAGAACAAAAGACTTTAGAGCTTCGAAGGGAGGCAAGAGAGTTAAACATAAAGTTGTTAGAACTCCTGGCTCTGGAACTAGCCGTTCCAACCCTAGCTCTAGAGATCGAAGAGGTCTTCGATTCCTTCTTGGTATAGATACCAATTTTTCATGATGTACTCTGTAAACATATTCGTTCGAATAATGAATACCGATTTAAAATTGTCTCCCTATTTACTAGCCCCTCTTTGGGAATAAGCAACTTCGAACTATATTCAAAGATGGTTATGCGCAAAGAAAAAACTTCGGAGTACAATTTTTTGGGGTTCGGAGCCCCTCTGCAATTTAAAGATCTTTTAAAATCTTATAAAATGTCTTCGACTATTTGTAGTCTGAAGAATGGCAACTTAGTACCCTTGTTTTTTGAAAGAAATCACTTGAGATAACTTTCAGGACACCTTAGTGTCTTAGATAATTTGTCACTTTGGACTATGTTAACAGACATTCCAAGCTCATGGCTCAAACTCTGTTGGCGTAAAAGATTACGCTAACAGGTTTCTGTAGATTAGAAACTGACAAACGAAGTGTTTGCGAAGTGAACTATTCTAAGCCTCCGAAAGGATAACAACTTAGAATAGTTCGAAAGTGTGTATTGAATAACTTGTATTCAGTCCCCATTACAAGGTGAAATGGGGGGCATTTATAGGCCCAAATATTAAGGAAAAGACCTATTTACCCCTCTATTACAACCGACATAGTGGAAACTATTCGGTACCCTTGATAGGGCTAAAATGGTAAAAGACTAATCTAATAAGAAAAAAGATAAGTCTTCCATCTTAGCTGGCAGTAAAGATCTCAAAGAGCCTTAGTTCGAAGATATACTCCGAACCAATGCCTATCTTCGTACTTCGAGCTTGACTCAGGACATCTTCGAAGATGAACGTCTGGAAACCTTCGAATCCATTATCTGCCTTTGTGCTGTTACGGCAATAACCCTGAGGATGGAATATTTTCCCCCAACACCTAGATCCAAGGAAGGTCGGGGGCGATGACGTCACACTTAATGAAGCATGCGCGTGTCTTGACGTAGCTCCCAAGCATCATGTCTTGGAGTGCTTTCAACTTTGCCTTGATCTCTACTCGGTCTTTTGTGAGAATATCTTCAAGAGTGGGTGTTAGGATGTTGTGGTTGTCGATAACCACGCCTCCTATGGTGTCCATCGACGGTGTAGATGTAGTAGTCGTTGTAAACATATCGGTGGCCGATGTAGACGTACCCGTCATGTTGGCGTAGCTTCTCCCTAGCGGAGTCGCAAAAAAGTGTGTTGACACGAAAACATGCCCCCGCACTTGGGTCAGTCCGACGATCCAAAAGTGTGCGGATACTTAGGGACGAGCCTAAGCGTAACACAACAGGGACGTCGCGTTCCGACTTCCCTTAGCCACGGTAAGGGGGTGGAGTCACCAGGTAATCAGATCACACCAGGCTGAAACCGAGCAGAGCCTGACTGCTCGAAGTATAGTGCGAAGGGGTCGCCGAAGTGTACCTTCGGCGTCTGGCGTGAAGTGTCCTGCCGAAGGGTGCCTTCGGCGTTCGGACCGATCTGGCCGAAGATGAACTCTGAATGGATCTGACGTGGCAATCACCTCCGAACAGCGGGGTTCGGCGTGAAGTCTCTGATACAGTAAGATAAAAAATGATGACTTAGATGCAATGCGCGAGCGCAAATTCATTCGTAGCGTAGTACGAGCGTGGCGAAGCCTGTTGTGACGAAGTCTGTTGGCGTGCGGTCAAAGCAGCAGTCTCGTCGAAGGGTGTTCTGGCAACCTCCAAAACCAATCCCGCAACTCTGGACACCTCCGACGAAGTAGCTCCGAATGTGGAAACCTGCAACAGAGTAGATTTGAAGTACCAATTCAGCCTGAAGACCGAATTCTGCTAAGTGTTGTACTAGGAGCAAAGGTAGCAATCTGTTATGCAGATTAGTGGATACTTCACAGGCGAAGTAACAAGGCGATAGCAATCTATTACGTAGATTAACGGATACTTCACAAGCGAAGTAACAAGGATTACCACTATTCCGAAGTGGCCATCAGAGGGCTTCCAAGCAAACCCACGAAGAGTATAGAAAAGTAAAGATAAAGTAAATGTGATTCAAAGCTAGGGCTTTGTGGTTGATTTTTGTCGGTGGGCTCTGAATCATCTTTGCTCCTGTATTTATAGGGGCTAGACATCTAATATCTAAATCTAATCTACTATAACTTGGTTGAATCATGCGTAGAGATAAACACTTAGCCAAAATCGGATCCAACTCTATCTCTGCCCGAAGTGGGCCTTCGTTCAGGCCCGCCGAAGCCTGCTCCTCGGGCCAAAGCTTCGCTAGAGTGGGCCTCCAAAGGCCTCCTTGCCGAAGGCTGTGGGCTGGCTGGAAGCTCCCAAATCCCGTAGCCCAATGGTCTTTCGGCCCTATAGGGCTTCGGCCTGACCCGGGACATGTGTATTTTTGGCCCAAATTACCAAAGTTGATATGATGCCAGTTTTTGCTATCAACACTTGAGAAACCAAGGGTTGGTTTTCAGAATCAGTGATGAGTGATTGACAGATTTTATTCTCTAGATTCGAAGGGGTCCCTCCGAAGGGGTTCGGAGGTTGTTTCACCAAAGGATTCGGTGGGTTCGGTTTCTACGGTTGTTGCAGCGGAGTGTGACTGTCAGAGGGGTTCGATAGTACATGATGACTTGGTTGTACCAAAGTGTTCGGTACTTTGGGCAGTACACTAGAGTGTGTGCCGGACGTTGTTTACTCGGAGAGGTCTCCGGGGTACTAGAAACACTTGTTTGTTTGTCTGTGGTGCGCAGGTGACATCGGAGGCGACGGATGGCTCGTAGCAAGTGAGCCTAGATCAAGCGGGAGGCTTGATGCTGGGCGAGCGGGGAGCTCGGTCACGAAGGTTGGGAGGGGGTCGAGGTTGGTCCTCGGGTCAAGGTGCACCAGGCGAAGGCAGAAAGTGCGGAGCGTGGCTCTGGCTGAAGGTACCTCGAGACGAAGTCCTCGGAGGTGAGGCACTTCGAAGGGTACTCCGAAAGGAGTGACTTCGGAGTATGGTGGACAAAGTCCTGAATAGTGAGGAAAGGTGTTCGAAGTGTGCTCCGGATGGAAGCACTCGAAGATTCACCCGATGGAGGTCTCAAAAGTCAAGGTGCATCAAAGGCATGGTCCGGGTGAGGCTCATCGAGGAGTGTGCTCGTGGAGAGACACTACGACGAAGTGCTCATGGAATGCTTCATGCGGAGGCCTTGGACGAAGAAGGGACTTCGAAGGGTGGTGCTCCGAAGGTGGGTCTTCGGAGTGTGGTTGTCTTGAAGTACTTCGGCCATGCATGGCTTCGGTACACGGACTGACGGAGTTCGAGCTGGGAGTAGCTGTGAAGCCGTGGTGGTCCACTTCGGAGGTGATGGCGTGAAGGATCAAGGGCTTTGATGGCTTCGGCTCAAAACCGTCACTGTATCGAAGGCTGACTTCGGTGAAGCGAAGGCCGTCAGGCTCAAGGCTACTCGCCAAAGCTACCGCACCTCTCGCGTGTGAAGGGGGGCTTCAGAAGAATCCAAAACTGCAAAGGTTGATCGTGTCTGCTCCTTGCAAAGCCTAGTTTCGGAGTTGTGAAATACCTCCGAACCAGAACTTCGAAGGGCGTGTTCGAAGCCTGTTCTGCATAAGACAGAATTAAAAAATAAGGCTATTTTTAGGCTGAAATTTTAAAAGCTCCCATTCACCCCCCCTCTGGTCGCCGTTTCCGGTCCAACAACACTTGTAAAGCTCCAAGAAGAGCATGAATGTTTGGCTGAAGATGTGAAGAAGTTGCTCAGACAAAAAAATTGTCCTTATGAGGAACCATGTTGAAGAGCATGGGCCTTATGGCTTTAGATGTGATGAGTGATTGTCAACGGAAGTCAAAAAGGAGATGTGAAGAGAGGATGAGACATGTCGTGTCTCAGGTACACGGGCAGCGAGCGACTACTGGGTAGAGGGGTCATGGAGTTAGGCTGGCCCAATCCGAGTACATGGGCTAGGAGTGGCAGAGGATACACTGGTCTGTTTACCGGGATTGACTCAGGTACATGGGCGGTGAGCGATTGCTGGGCTAAGGAAGCTGCGGAATTGGGTTGGCCCAATCCGGGTACCCTGTGCGAAGACGGTGGACGCTTTGTCAGTTTCGGCACAAAACTAAAAACCGATGATTATCTTTATTTAGGATTTTATTATGTTGCCTTTAGGCCCATAGTCTTTGTTATTCGAGTCAGTTAAAAATCCTAAGGGCATTTTAGTCATTTCCAATTTTATTTTCAGAGTCAGTGTAATTTACCCTAGGGGTAAATTTGTCTTTTTCCTCTATTAGTGGGCTGCCTATAAATAGGCCCCAACCCCCTAGAGTTAGGGTTGACTGATTTGCAATTAATCTACAGTCCAATTCGTTTTTCCCCTGGCTTCCACTTTTTTCTGGTTTCAATCTGCGCCGCCGACCCACGTTTCATCGGAGTGGCCTATGATTTTAATCACCGTTGGTGATCCTTTCTTCTCCGGGTGCTGTTGTTTTCTCTGCCCTCACAAGTTCGCGCCTTCTCATCTGCCGAGGCGTGCAGCACGCAGCAAAGCAGCAAAGCTACATGGGAACGCTAGCCCCTAGCGCAACCCCTAGCGTAGGGCCTGGCATCTATGGCCTAGGCGCTTGGCCTAGCTGCACGGCACGGCAGTTCTTGCGTGGCTATACTAGGCATGCAGCTCCTAGCTGCAGAAGCCAGGAGCAGTGTCGTGCTGCAAGCGGAGAGGCCAAGGAACAACGGCAGGAATACCGCAGGCGCTTGCGCAGCAGCACTTTGCTGCCTAGGGTAGTGTGGCGCGTCAGTAGCTTGGTAGGCGCGTAGAGCCTGAAGACTGTATCACAGTGGCAGAAAACTAGAGGCGGATCGCTCGAGGTATTCGGCAGCAAGGCTCTGTGCGGCGGCATCAAAAGCACGTAATCTGATCTCCTATTTTTTAGCTAAGTTAATTAATTAGCATGCCTGATTAGTGATTTCATGATTAATTTTTGGCTGCTAAAACCTTGTTAGTGCTCACATAATGTTTAATTAAGTATTTTTATTTTGTTCGTATAAAAAGAAAAAAAATATTAGTCACAGTAATATTTTCCATTCTCGATTTACGTGCAATACATCAGTTTTATTTCTGAATTTAATTCTAAATAATCCATGATTTATTTACTTTATTAGTTATTTATTTTTTAGATTGCAATATGAATATTTATTGATATATCTAGGTGTTTTCCTGTGCACATCAAGTATTTATTAAATCATCTGAGAACACATTTTTATTTACTGTAATTATTTTGTTTAGTTTAAATTAACTTTTAATATCGTTGTTGATGTCTTTTTAATTAGGACACCGGTCATTTTTAGACTAGACAACTTTAGTACATGTGATCTGTTTTTGCTTATGTTGTTTGTCTGTCGAGGTGCGTTGGGTGTTAGGATTAGGCCATTGATTCGAAAAAAATTGGCGCCCATTCAATCCCCTCTGGTCGCTACTTTCGGTTCTACAAGTGGTATCAGAGCTTGGTTAGGGTTTTTCCATACCTTAACCGGTTCTAACCCTAGATAGTGATCATGACTTCCTCTAGTAACGTCCCGTCCCTTGAAGCTTTTGGCTACACTTATTGGAAGACTCGCATGCGAGCCTATCTCATGAGCCAAAGCTTGGACATTTGGGATATTTGTGTTCATGCTACTTTTTCTATACTTCCTGTTGCTGAGCGCACTTCTTCTGATATAATCGCCCAGCATCAGAAAAATAGAAAAGTGGTGAACATTTTATTTTCTGGTTTAGGTCCTAGTGAGTTTGAGTGTATTAGCCATCTCGACACTGCTCGAGAGATATGGGCTCCAAAACTGAGCTCCAAAATCTTGAGGAGTCTATTCAGATAAATGGATAGTGTGAAATATGCTTATCTCAGGTGGAGGTGCTAGCTTCCTTGAGAGAGGAGTTAGCTGATGCTCGGAATGAGAACTCTTACCTCTGTCAGATCTTAAGTTGGGTGAGTGCTAGAGAGCCTCAGCTTGGCATGATGATCCAGCAGTTCAAGAGGCCGGATGGGTTTGGGGTAGGTTACACCTACACCAAGGCTGACTTTGAGAGTGCCATTAGTCGTGCTATGGAGTGGAGCAAGATGACTCCAGAGCAGAGATATCCCAAGACTCACTCCACTGAGTCTTTTCAGGTTAGTCAGCCCAAGGATGGAGTGTTCCAAGAACAACCTAAAGCTCCACCCAAGAAGCCTATCCGGGTTCCAAAGCCTAAACCTCTCCACACTTATCTTGACTCTCTACGTGGACCCTCTCACACCAAAGAGTCTACACCCAACAACACCAAGCCTAAGAACCCCAAGCCTCAACCACATCCCAAGAAGCCTACCTATCACTGTGAGTTTTGTTAGAGAGACGGGCATCTTGAGGAGTTTTCCTTTAAGAGGAAGCGGGTTGAGAGAGCAGAGAGAGCTCGAGGTAGGCAGGAGTACCTCTACAAGCAGTGTGATAGACAGAGAGTCCCTCATCGTGGAGAGAGGATAGAGGCCAGGCCGCGTCGTGTAGGTAGTGGTAGAGGAGACGGCTTTCATGACCGTGCTCCGGAGGATGGTTTTCACTCCGGCAAAGCTCCAGGTCATTCTGGATACGGCTTTGGACCTCGTGGTCGTGACTTTAGGTAGAACAGAGGACCGCGTCTTGAGCCGCATTTTGGTCTAGATTCATATGATTCATTCTGCGTTCCTACTTACGAGCAGATGGCTCGACACTGGTTTAGCTCGTTTGCTAAACCTGGTGTCGGACTGTTTGCTCCCACTCATGACCATTGATCTTGCAGGATTGAGGACTGGAGGATGTGTGGATCATGGATTCAGGATGTTCTCTCCACATGACAAGACATCGCAGATGGCTCTCCAGCCTCACTTCCCCGAGCTCCAAGGAGTACATCACTTTCAGGAACAGTGGTCAAGGGAAGGTACAAGGTATTAGGTCAATTCGCATCTCTGATTATTCTCTTTGAAGAATGTTGCTTTGGTTGGAAACTTGAATTTTAATTTGATCTCTGTTTCGCAACTTCTTGAGGATTGTTTAGAGGTTCACTTTAAGAAGGGCATGTCTTCTATTGTCGATTCTAGAGGATCTTTAGTCTCCCAAATCTTAACCTTTGGTAAGGTTTTTCGTATTGATTTCTCTAGTTCTTCTAGTCCTTGTTATTTGATTGCTGGATCCTCCTCCGAGCTCTGAAAGTGGCATAGGAGGTTAGGTCATTTGAGCTTTGATCTGCTTGTCAGATTGAGCTATATGGACCTTATCTGAGGATTTCCCAAGCTTAATATGGAGAAGGATCTAGTTTTCCATCCCTGTCGTCATGGGAAAATGGTTGTCGTTTCTCACGCACCTGTGACTTAGGTGACGACTTCGTACCTAGGAGAGCTGTTACACATGGATACAGTTGGTCGAGCTCGAGTACGCTCAGTCGGTGGGAAGTGGTACGTGCTTGTGATAGTTGACGATTTTTCTCGATTCTCATGGGTTTTCTTTCTAGAGTCTAAGGATGAGGCTTTTCAGTTTGTTCATGACCTAATTTTGAAGCTGAAGAACAAGAACAATGGTCAGATGTGAGCAATTCGTTCTGACAACGGTTCTGAGTTCAAGAACTCTCAGTTCGTCAGCTTTTGTAGTGATCAGGGTCTTGATCATTAGTTTTCTGCCCATTACACTCCCCCATAGAACGGCGTTGTGGAATGAAAGAATCGCACGCTCGTCGAGATGGCTAGGATGATACTCGATGAGCATAGGACTCCTCGGCGCTTTTGGGTTGAAGCCATGAACACGGCTTGCTATCTGGCCAATCGCATTTTTCTTAGAGCTTAATTAACTAAGACATCATATGAGTTGTGGTTTGGTAGACAGCCCAAGGTGAGTCACTTGCGAGTGTTTGGTTGCAAGTGCTTTCTGCTCAAGAAGGGAGGGCGTTTGGACAAGTTTGAGTCTTGTTGCTAGGATGGTGTCTTTCTTGGTTATGCTTTGCATTCTCGAGGCTTTCGTGTTTGGAACCTCGACTCTCAGTAGCTTGTTGAGACTTGTGAGGTTTCTTTTGATGAGTCCATGCCTTCGCTGACTCCTTCTTTTGAGCTTTCTAGAGATGATGAGTTGGAGAGTCCATCTTCGAGGAAGATGATTGTTGTAGCAATTGTGTTAGCTACAGCACAGGTTTGTATGTGTGTATATGGTGGGTAAAATGAACCTCGAAGTGTTCTCTCAGAGGGAGAAAAGATTTATACTGGTTCGGACCTCCCCTAAGGGATAATAGCCCTACGTCCAGTTTGTGGTGGATTTGGCGTAGTATGCCTTGATGGAGTCTAATGAATCTCGGGGCCCTCATGGCCCCTAGAGAAGCTATGGCGTTACAATGGCTTGGCCCTGCTTTTATAGGCACGCAGGACAAAGGAAAAGACCAAAATGCCCTCTATGAGTCCGAGGCTCATAGGGGCAAAAAGGGAAAAAGGAGCTAGCTACTGTACAAAGTGCTTTACAGCTATACAGACGTGTCAGACAACATCACTTCTTGACCAGCTAAATGACATACTAGGGGTAGGGGGGCCCTTGGTATGGCTTCTACACTGTGGCTAGGTGTAAATATCTGCTGGATTCGGAGTAGGGGCCGGAGCTCTTCAGGCGGAGGCTGCAAGGGAGGCTTCGAAGTACACTCCGAAGTGGGCTTCGAAGTACACTCCGAACTGGGCTCCGAACTGGGTTCTCAGAAACTTAGCTTGAATTGTCTGGAAAGGGTCCGGAGACTGGCTCTGAGGGGCTTCGAAGAGAGCTCGAAGGTTAACTCCGAACAGAGCTCGAAGGTTAACTCCGAACAGAGCTCGAAGGCTAACTCTGAACAAGGCCCGGAGGCTAAGTTCGAAGTTAGCCTGAGACTTAGCTTCTGGTAGACTTTAAGGGATCTTGAGAGCTTTGCTCCGGAGGGCTCCGAAGGGGTTCAGAGGCCTCGCTCCAGAGGGCTTCGAAGTGCTCCTTGGGACTTGGAAACAGCTTCTTCAGAAAGGAACAGGCTTCGATAGTGTTGGGCTCCGGGCCGAAGGCTGTCGGAGGCTGATGTCATTTGGCCCCTGTTCAAGGGAAAACTTATTCCCCCAACAGTGGCCCCTCGCTTGTAGGCCTTTGGGATGAAGGGGTGTGTGCGCCCTTGGGACAAATGACAGAAAATTACAACTTCAGGGAAAATAGGCCTTCGGAGCTTGGACCGAAGGTGGCTTCGAAATGCGCAAGTGATAATTGCCTGCGCCAGCTGTCAGAATGACCTCAGGGGGATAAATTGACTCCGCAACGGCTATAAAATTGACCGTTACAGTGCGCCAGACCGCTTTGGCTTCGCTGGAGGCCCACCTGTCAGAGGCTTCGGCACGCGAACCGTCAGGATTTTTACCGCCTATAAATAGGGGTTTACCGCACACGGCTTCGACACACCTCTCATTTGCTTTCTTCTCAACACCTTGCATCCTTCGCTCTCTTCTCGTCCTTAGCTTCGCGCGAAGCACCCTTCGCAAGCTTGAGAGCCCTTCATCAGCTTTAGCATACTTTGCTCTGAAGCTCCAAAGAAATGTCGAAGAAGGTTGCTTCGAAGGCTTTGGCCTTGGGCTCGAGCTCGAGCTCCACCCAAGCACAGGCGGCAGCAGCAGCACCGAGGTGGTTGGGGCCGAAGGATCTTCGGTCGTCATCCGACAAGTTCGAGCAGACACTGAAGATGAGGGCCTCGATCTCGACAGAGGAGTCTGTCCGGAGGGCCTGTGTGGGGAGGATTGCTTCGAAGATTCAACTTAGAGTGTCGGAGAAGTCGGAGGCCATACCGAGGCCTCGGGCTGACGAAGTGGTTCTGTTCGAAGCCTTCTTTGAAGCCGGCCTCGGACTACCGGCGGTGGGGATGTTGAGCGAAGTCCTGAAGGCTTACAACCTCGAGCTTCCTCAACTTTTGCCCAATGTTGTGGCGAGGCTTGCTGTGTTTGAATGGGCCATGAAGGCCGAAGGTTGCGAGGGCCGCGCCAACGTCTTCGTCGCCCTCCACGACGCCAACTGCCAACCGAAGCCGAGGGAGGGTGCAGACCGTGTCAAGACGGCTTTTCCCTTTGGAAGCGCCAACTTCTAGCTTCGGTACTCGAAGTGGGATCAAGAATGGTTCTACGCCTCTATCGGTGCGAACTCTCCCCTTTGGAGTACCAATGCACTTATCTCTTACCGACGCGAAGGCGTGGTGAAGACCAGCTCCGACACCCTTCGCTCGAGGATCTCGCTACTTCGGAGGGTGGCCACGAAGATGAGCATGAAGGACCTCGCGGAGGAGTTCATCACCCTCCGGCTTAGCCCCCTTGCATGCTCTTGGCCGGAGGGGCTCTTCCAACTTTCGGGCCGAGGGGGCCTAAACGAAGTGGCAATAGAATGCCTCTGTAAGACTTCGAAGCCTTTCCCTTTCATACTTCGCCAAAAACTTTACTCTGACATGGAATCTTGATGAAGCCACTCTTGAAGTGAGGACTACGGAGGAGGCCATCGCGGTAGCGGAGTGGGTTGTCGGGGCCCTGACACCTGAGGAGCAAGCCCAACGGCTTACTCTGGTGGGGACCTAGGAGCACTAGAACAGGGTGTCGACCCTGCTCGGCTTCGAGGAGGTCCAGGCTCTACCAGACTTCTCCCATCTTGTACCTTCGACAACCAGCTCAAGGAGATAAAGGGGGGACGACGACGAGCCCGAAAATTCGAGGGCTCGGTCGGAGGTCCTTGTGACCAAAGCCTCTACTCCGGAGGAGTCAACGGCCGCGAACCCTCAAACTGAAGCAGAGCCAAAAAGGGCTTCGACAACAGCTACCGAGGTGGCAGCGAAAACCTCGACGGCGACGGCTCCGACGAAATTTCCGACGAAGGTAGACACTTTAAACATATCTCTCTTTTATATGTGGATTTTGACTTGAACTTTTTTTGCAGAAGATGATGCCGGTGCGAGGCCCACCGTTCTGAAGCCAACGGAGGTCTCCAGCAGCAGCAGCAGTAGTAGTATCAGCGATAGCTCGGAGTCCGACAGTTCCCCGTCTGAAGAAGATAGAGGCTACGGTCGCGACGAAGGGGACCCTCGAGGCGACGAGGAAATCGAGGTGGTGGATCGAAGCCCAGCTCTGCCAAAGCCTATGCACGCGGTTGCGGCGGAGGAAATTGTCTGGCCACTGCTGTCGAAGGGGGTCGTTACGGAGACGGCCATCCATGACTTCCGCGAGGGCTGCGCAGTTGCGGAGGCAGGAGGCTTGGTGGCTCAACTCAGCCATTCGAACCCCATGGATCTCTTCATCAACGCAAACCAAGCCCTCATCCAAGTGAGCGAAGCCCCTCGCAGCCTTCGAACTGTACTTTGGTCTTCGATCAACACTTATGATTTTCTTGAATTTTTTCAGGCCTTCGCACTGAACGCAGCAGCATCAACCTCTGCCGACAAGAGGATGACGCGCTTGGCGGAGGAGAAGGAGGCCCTCCGACGCGAAGTCTTGGTGGAAGCCGAGAAGCGAAGGCGGGCTGAAGCCTCAGCCGAGGCGGGGAGGGCCGAGGTCGACAAGGCTAGGGAAGCCTTGGCCTCAGAGATCGACAGGCTCCGAGCGGAGCTTCAAACTGCGAAGGATGCCAGAGCCCAGCTGGCGAAGGAGAACTCCGAGCTTCGCCAAGGAGCTCACTGCATTGAAAACTTTGTCGTTGGCAACATCGACGAAGCCAAGCTGAGCCTGACCGAGGTCCTACAACAAATAGGGACCGAGTGCTGGGCTCCAGACTTCGGTAGCCAGGATCCAATTGGGGACCGCGTCGCATTTTTGAAGGTGGTGGCTGCGACGGCGGAGCAATCTTTGAAGGGCTTCGCCTTGATGGCCGGCTAAGTGGCAGGTCAAGGGGTGTTGCAAATGCTTCACGACGCGGGGTGCAACCACCTCTAAGTAGCAACCTCGGTGACTCCAGTGGCCTTTGGAGGCCAGCACTTGGTGACGCCTCCGGCCGGCGTCCGCGGAGCCTGGCGGCGACTTCAGGAGCCTTGGAAGGACCAAGGCTGCGAAGCAGTCCTCAAGCTTCAGAAAGCCCTCCGCCTTCGCCGAGCTAGGTCGCATGCCTCACCATCTCAGCCTTCGACGTCGGCACCTCCACCTCCGAAGGTGTAGATCTCCTTAGGCTCCTTGTAATTCTTAGCTGTAGGCTTGTAAAAACTTATCAGTTTATTAATATAAATGCGGGGGTGCTTTATACCTACCCAGGCTCAATCTCCGAATGTTGACTTCGAAGTACTTAAGGACTCTGAAGAACTTTGCCAGTTGTGGTGGTCCTCGAGGTAGCTAGGTCCGAAGGCCCTCCTCAGTTTAAACTTCCGAGGGGGCCTAACGGCGAAGCCATCCCCGAAGTAGTCCCAGGATCTGCTAGCTACCGTGAAGACGGAGTCCCTTCGGAGTTCTTCACCTTTTCCAGACTTAAGTTGCTTCACTAAAATCACGTAGCGAGGGGGTATAGCCTTCGTGAACGGCCTTGGCAGGTGATGAATCCTTAGACTTCTCTACCTTCGACACGGTACCGCTTGCCTCGTAGACTTGGAGTGATCTGCAAAGTGGAAGATGAGGTCTGCGGGCTTCGGGGCGTGGACGAACCGGACGTGGGAGAGCAGGCTCTGACGAGGCTTCATCCAACCGAGGGGGCCCTGGCCGAAAGGAGGGCAAGCGAGGGTTGGGGCCAAGATCTCGCTTTTTCTTAGGCTTAGATACAGACTACTCGTAATTTGTTTTCAAAGTATATTTGTAACACACTTCTCAATTATCATTCAATGAATAAGATTTGTTGTATTTGCATACTTCGTCTGCATGCTTCGCATTGTTTGATGGCTTCGAACGTTTTTTAGCTTGTCACGCTCGTACTGCGTATTACATTCGCACACTTCACATACATGCTTCCCCCCTTGCTCGTGGCAGCTAGGGACTTAGTCATTGTTGGTGTGGGCAATTAAAATGCAAAGGGGTGTGCCTTTTTGGCGGCTTCGGATGCTTATAACACATCGAGCGAAGGTCTATTTTGGTCTTAGAACGCGTTAATTTGGAGTGAAGCAAGGCTTCAGCGTAGCCAAATTAAGTGAAGCATGCTTCGGCATGCTTGGATTTGGATGTTGTGCTCGAGAAAGGCTCCGAAACGCACTTAGATTTTAAACGAAGCATGACTTCGAGATGCTTAATTCTTAGATTAGATCACGTCATGCGAAGCAAGGCCTCGGTGCGTGTTTAGATAGCGAAGCAAGGCTTCTTGAGCTTGGTCCTATAGTGAAAAGGATATTTGGTGTGGATTCACCGAACCTGCGATAGGTTGAGCCACCTTCGACTCTAGGCCACCTACGACCCTAGGCCACCTTTGACCCGGGGATGCATCAGGCTGGAGCCTAGAATCCCGGATTTGCCGAGCCGTCGCCCGGAAGTCTCAAAGCCCACTGCTACGGGCCCGGAGGCGCTGTGTAGCCTTTGGAGGGATGCTCTGGATTTTTTAAAGCGAAGCAAGGCTTCGAATTTTAAACAAGGCGAAGCAAGGCTTCCGGTTTTTGATATGACGAAGCAAGGCTTCGAATCTTTAAAAGGAAACGAGGCTTCGATTTCAAAACTGAAAGCATAACTTCGGTTTTAAAACATGAAGCGAGGCTTCAATCTTTCAATAAGATGGAGCAAAATTTTGCTTTAAAGGCGAAGCAAGGCTTCGAATTTAAGGTGAAGCAGGGCTTCCACTTTAAGGCGAAGCAGGGTTTCGATTTTATACAAAAGTAATTGCAAAATTGTACATCGAAGTGGTACTTCGGATAGTGTACATACCTCGTAAAGTGGGTGAAAGCTTGCCTCGTAGCCCATGGGGCTTTGACGGCCTTCGACACACGAAGCGGAGCCCCTTGCTGGAGGGTGAGCTCCGAAATGCAGATGGGGGAAGGCGAAGATGACCTTCGAATTGCACCCGAAGCCCCTTGCCGAAGGGTGCGCGAAGCAAGAAAGCTTCGAAGCTCCCCCCTCAAGCGCACTTCGAGTTGCAGACAGTGGCAGAGAACTTAGCTTTTAGGACTAAGGTCCCCAGCAAAACGACATACTAGGGGCAGGGGGGCCCCTGGTATGGCTTCTACACTGTAGCGAGGTGTAAATATCTGCTGGATTCGGAGTAGGGGCCGGAGCTCTTCAGGCGGAGGCTGTAAGGGAGGCTTCAAAGTACACTCCGAAGTGGGCTTCGAAGTACACTCCGAAGTGGGCTTCGAAGTACACTCCGAAGTGGGCTTCGAAGTACACTCCAAACTCGGATCTGAACTGGGCTCCGAACTGGGTTCTCGGAGACTTAGCTTGAATTGTCTGGAAAGGGTCCGGAGACTGGCTCTGAGGGGCTTCGAAGAGAGCTCGAAGGTTAACTCCGAACAGAGCTCGAAGGTTAACTCCAAACAGAGCTCGAAGGCTAACTCCGAACAAGGCCCGGAGGCTAAGTTCGAAGTTAGCCTGAGACTTAGCTTCTGGTAGACTTTAAGGGATCTTGAGGGCTTCGCTCCGGAGGGCTCCGAAGGGGTTCGGAGGCCTCGCTCCAGAGGGCTTCGAAGTGCTCCTTGGGACTTGGAAACAGCTTCTTCAAAAAGGAACAGGCTTCGACAGTGCTGGGCTCCGGGCCAAAGGCTGTCGGAGGCTGACGTCATTTGGCCCCTGTTCAAGGGAAAACTTATTCCCCCAACAATGATGATACTCTTGATGTTGAAGAGGGTGGGCCTTCTGCACAGCGTGCAGACCCTACACCTTCTGAGACTTCAACTGAGGATGAGGGCGGACCTCTAATCACTCCTACTTCGATCGAGCCCCCTCAGCCGAGTCCAGAGGTGCCAGTTGCTGACTCCGGTGAGGTGACTTTAGATCACCTAGGATCCCGAGCAGTTCAGCATGATCACCGCTCAGAGCTGATCATCGGTGATCTTACTGAGAGATCCTTGTGTTCTTCTATTGGTTCTCTTGATGTGTTTGCTGAGTCTGCGTTTGTTGGCACTTTTGAGCCCAGAGGCATTTCTCATGCTCTTTCTAATTTAAATTGGATAAACGCCATGCAAGAAGAGCTTGAAAACTTTGTTCGCAATCGGGTTTGGACACTGGTTGAGCTGCCACCTGGAGGCAACACCATAGGCACCAAGTGGGTGTTTAAAAACAAGCAAGGTGAAGATTGGGTTGTGGTGCGTAACAAAGCTTGACTAGTTGCACAGGGTTTTTGTCGGAAAGAAGGTATTGATTTTGAGGAGACCTTCGCCCCTATTGCCCGTCTTGAGTCCATTCGTATTCTTTTGGCCTTTGCTGCTTCTAAAGGTTTTAAGCTTTTTCAAATGTATGTCAAGAGTGTGTTTCTGAACGGGTATATAGAGGAGGAGATCAATGTTAGGCAGCCCCTCGGTTTTGAGAACTCTAAGTTTCCTCGACATGTTTTCAAGTTGTAGAAATCTTTATATGGTCTGAAGCAAGCCCCCAGGGCTTGGTATGATCGTTTAAAGTAGTTTTTGTTGGGGAATGTCTTTGTGATGGGTTTTGTGGACAAAACTCTTTTCTTGCTCAGAGTTGGCTCAAACTTATTGATTGCTCATATTTACGTGGACGATATTATTTTTGGTGGTTCTACTAATGAGCTTGTGTCCATGTTTTCTGAGCAGATACACAGCGAGTTTGAGATGAGCCTCATGGGTGAGCTAAAGTACTTCTTAGGTCTCCAGATCAAGCAGACCAATGATGGCATCTTCATCCACCAGAGCAAGTACACATGGGACATGTTGAAGAAGTTCGATTTTGCTGGAGAGTTGAAGCCTCAGATTACCACAATGAGTACATCTGGAGGTTTGGACAAGGATGAGAGCGGCATCAAGGTCAACGAGAGAGAGTATCGAGGGATGATCGGATCGCTGATGTACTTGACGGTGACCAGACTGGACATTTAGTTCGCCGTGGGTTTGTGCACGCGCTTTCAGTCTTCACCACGCGCATCTCACCGGCAGGCTGTCAAGCGTATTTTCAGGTACCTTACTTATGCTCCTGATCTAGGTCTTTACTATTATGCATCATTGTCTCTTGATTTATCTTGTTTTTCTGACGCTAATTTCGATGGGTGCCGGCTGGATCGCAAGTCGACTTCCGGTACTTGCCAGTTTCTTGGTTCTTCATTTGTTTCTTGGTCTTCTCGAAAATAATATGGAGTTGCACTTTCTACTACTGAGGCTGAGTATGTAGCTACTGTTAGCTGCTGGTCACAGTTGGTTTGGATGATTTCTACTTTGCGGGATTTTGGGTTGTTCTTCCGTGCTAGAGTTCCTTTGTTTTGTGATAGCACCAGCGCAATTAGTGTAGGGAAAACCCATGTCTTCATTCAAAAACCCAACATATTGATGTGCGCTTTCACTTTCTAAGGGATCAATATGAGAAAGGGGTCATTGATCTTGTTAATGTTGATACCCATCAGCAGTTGTTGGGGGAAAATATTCCATCTTCAGGGTTATTGCAGTGACGAGATAAAGACTGGTGATTAAGATGAAGCCTTCCAACATATAATTTTGGAGATGCATCAAATCAAGTTCGAAGTATGATGATAGGCTTTAGTTCGGAGTATATCTTTGAACTTGGACTCTTCCGAGAACTTCTTTGCCAGCTAAGATGGAAGACTTATCTTTTTTCTCATTAGATTAGTCTTTTACCATTTTAGCCCTATTAAGGGTACCGAATAGTTTCCACTATGTCGGTTGTAATAGAGGGGTAAAAAGGTCTTTTCCTTAATGTTTGGGCCTATAAATACCCCCCGTTTTACCCTGTAATCGGGACCGAATACAAGTTATTCAATACACACTTTCGAACTATTCTAAGTTATTATCCATTCGGAGGCTTGGAATAGTTTTCTTCGCAAACACTTTGTTTGTTAGTTTCTAATCTTCAGAAACCTGTTAGCGTAATCTTTTACGCCAACAGTTGGCGCCGTCCGTGGGGAACCTAGTCCAAGAAACTTCGTTCTCTACCAACTTCTTACACAATGCCTCCCAAGCGGAGCGCAGCCGGTAATCCTGTTCGGAGGTCACCTCGGACCTCCGGAGTAAGATCTTCAGATACAGTTGAGGTCGGAGGACCTTCGACGTTTCCTCCACCCCAAACCCCGGAAGGAATTCCCCTTCCTCGAGCATACGGAGTTCCTCCGCCAACTCCATCCATACTTCGGCCATCCGGAGTCCCTCTTCCACCTCAGGTTCCACTTCGAACTGATCCCTTCAGTTCTCAAGACCGAGAAGATCCTTCTGGAGGAGATGAAGACAATCTTGGTGATATGGCCGCTCAAATGGCCAGTCTCCAAGCCAAAGTTGCAAGGTGGCGACAAGAAGCCGCGAATAGGCTTCGCTCTCAGCCCACCCCAACCATTCCCGAAGTGCCTGAAGACAACCTAGGTTATTTATCCTGAAGCTCCAGAGAATGCCTCCTTCGATACCAAGTCTCCGCTGCATCCCGAGTTGCAGAAAGTACGCTTCGACCCCAAGTTAAAACTTCGAAGCTTTGCAAGAATGCCGGAGATGAAGATCCTGGATAATTTGTCCGTTCTTATGCTCTAGCAATTGAAGCTAGTGGAGGAGTACGGGACACCATGGCAAAATGCTTTCCCCTAGCTCTTCAAGGAGTGGCATTGCGGTGGTTCTGGTCCTTGAAGCCAGGATCAATTAATTCATGGGGGCAGCTGAAGAAGAAGTTCGTAAGCAATTTCCAAGGCACCTTCGTGCCCCCAATGTCAACGGGAAGTCTTTTCCAGGTGAAGCAGCTCCCTGGAGAGACATTGAGACAATACTTCAAGCGCTTCGCTCATACGAAGTCGCAGATCCGAGGGTTGACTACGTCTTCAGTAGTTGACGCAGCTCGAGAGGGAGTCATTCATCCATGCCTCCTTGATAAACTTCACCGAAAAAGCATATCTTCTGTTTCTCAGTTGATGTCATATTTAGAAGAGTATGCGAGGTCAGAAGAAGGATGGCTTCGGAGAACCGCTGCAACCCCGTCGATATTGCAAGAAGTGAAATTGGAAGTGAAAACTTCAGCACGGCAGCAAGAGCCTAGCTTCGAGGTTCAACATGACAGGCGTAGGGGGCAAAAGCATCCTCGTTCGAATGTTCTGAACATTGCACCCCCGCAAAAGTTTGCCCAAAGAGATCCGCAACCATCAGGAACCAAGACCAGCGGCTGGAGGCCGCCAGGGAAACTGGCTGGCAAAGGCTAGACCCTTTTCTGTTGTATTCATGGTGAAAACCAAAGCCATGCAACTGATACTTGCAAGGCTATACTTGCTCTGAGAGGAGAGTATCTGGAAAGAACTTCGGGTCAAGGCGCTACTGACCGAGTTCCAGCTGAAGTGCGTCCAGAGCCCGTCCAGGCTGTGGCGCGGATAGAAAACTTCGATTCGGTAAGACACCCTCCGGTGGTCAATATTATGCCACCTCCGAAGCAAGAAGAGGGACAAGACCGAGGAAAAAGAGTAGTCATCCCCATCTCCGGAGGAGGTACTCTAGGAAGTATGTCAAAGAGGCAAAGAAGAGAGTATGTCAGAGAGGTGGGCCATATTGGAACCTCTTCATCTGCAGCTGCTATGCCCGAGTGGTCTCATGTGCCAATATCTTTCTCCGCAGATGATGCAGTTGGTGTTAAATTCCCACATGCAGACCCACTTGTCATCACTGCTGACATAGCAGGAACCGAGGTTCGAAGAGTGCTAGTTGACGGAGGGAGTTCAGCGGATATTATTTTTGTCCAAGCCTTTGACCAACTCTGTATTTCCAGAAAGCATCTTCTCCCAGCAGCCCGTCCTTTGCAAGGGTTTGCAGGACCCCCTCTTGATGCCCTCGGCCAAATTGGCCTGGAAGTTACTTTCGAAGAGGGGCTAATGAACAGGACAGAGGAAGTGATCTTTGACATTGTAGATGCTCCATATGCATATAATGTCATCTTCGGAAGAGGCATGTTAAATCAATTTGGAGCTGTGGCGCATCATAATTACTTGTGTATGAAGATGCCCACACAAGCAAGAGTACTCACTGTCTTCGGAGATCAAGCCACTACAAGAAGGGCAGAGTACGGTCATGGCCCTTCTCTTGACCCAAGGCAAGTAAACAGTGTGCAAGATGATCCGGAGAATTTTTCTGCTCCTAGCGAATCCTCGAAAAGATCCTTCCCAAGACCAAGTCCTGAAGGAGAGATTGCAATGAAGATTATTGTCAAAGATGGCAAGGATTATTCATTTCAATTTGGTAAAGACTTGCCTCCAGAAGTTACTGGCTCTTTAGAAAAAGTAGTGGAGGAAAATTTGGATGTCTTTGCTTGGTCTGATGAAGACATCACCAGAGTCAGTCGGGACATTATTGAACACAGTTTACTTGTAAACCCGAAGGCTCGACCTGTTAGGCAAGGACTCCGGAAGATGTCTGCGGAGAGAGTTGTCCTTGGTAAAGACGAAGTTAAAAAGTTACTGAAGGCTGGGATTATCAGAGAAGTGGCTCATACGGAGTGGTTAGCCAACCCAGTCTTCGTTAAGAAGAAATCTTCAGGGAAGTGGCACATGTGTATTGATTTTACATCTCTGAATAAAGCATGCCCCCGCGACCCCTACCCCATGCCCCGAATTGATCAGTTGGTCGACTCCACTGCTGGTTCGGAGTTATTAAGCTTCCTTGACGCATATTCCAGCTACCATCAAATTTGGTTGAAGCGCGAAGATGAAATCAAGACAAGCTTCGTAACTCCTTCAGGAGTCTTTTGTTATGTAAGAATGCCCTTTGGCTTAAGAAATGCTGGGGCTACATTTTCGAGGTTAATTGCTAAGGCTCTAGGTCATCAGCTAGGTCATAATGTAGAGTCCTACATGGATGATATTGTAATCAAGAGTGCTTTTAAGCACCAACATAGCCTAGACTTAGCAGAAACATTTAATAGCCTTCGGGCATGTGGGATCCGTCTCAACCCCAAAAAATGTATCTTCGGGGCGCAGGCTGGAAAATTGTTAGGGTACCTAGTTTCAAGCAGAGGGATCGAAGCTAGCCCCACTCAAATAATTGCGTTACAAAAGATGGCTCCCCAGAGAATTTGAAGCAAGTGCAAAAGCTGATAGGTCGTCTAGCAGCACTTAGCAGATTTCTGGCAAGGTCTGCGGAGAGAAGTTTGCCTATTTTCAAAGCATTGAAAGGGTCCGAAGATTTTGCATGGACACCGGAGTGTCAAAAGAGCTTCGAAGATATTAAAAATTATCTCAGTAATCTTGCTACACTCACGGTGCCTGTTGCGGATGAAATCCTACTCCTCTACCTAGCAGCTACTGGCTCTACTGTCAGTGTAGTTCTTGTCAGAGAGATTGATGTCAACGGGAAGTTGGTACAAAATCCAGTTTACTTTGTGTCCGAAGCATTGTCCGGAGCAAAAACAAGATATTCCGAGCTTGAGAAATTCGTTTATGCTCTGATAATGGCTTCGAGGAAGCTAAGGCATTATTTTTTGGCACATAATGTTGTGGTACCAACTTCGTATCCTCTGGGAGATATGCTCCGAAATAAGGATTCCACTAGAAGAATTGGGAAGTGGGCTGTTGAATTAGCACCCTTCGGCATATCTTTCCTAGCAAGAACAGCAATTAAGTCGCAAGTATTGGCTGACTTCGTAGGAGAGTGGACTCCCCCTGCAACATGGGCTCCAGAGAAGCCAAGCGAAGAAATTTGGACTATTTACTCCGATGGAGCTTTTCAAGCATCTGGAGCAGGTGTTGGAGCTTTGATAATTTCGCCTTCAGGACAAAAGGCTTTGTACTCCGCAAGACTCAACTTTATGTCTACCAATAATACAGCGGAGTATGAAGGAATTCTGTTGGGACTTCGCAAGGCACATGCTCTAGGGGCTACAAGAGTTGTTATTAAAACAGATTCTCAGATTGTAGCAGGGCACGTGGACAAGAGTTTTCAAGTCCGACATCCACAACTTGCAAAGTACTTAGAAGAAATCCGAAAGATCGAAGCAGCATTTAAAGGGATTTCCATTCGAAGTATACCTAGAGCAGAAAATATGCAAGCGGACGTCTTAGCGAAAGCTGCAGCCGGAGCTATGGATATACCCGAAGAAGCTTTTTATGAAGAACTTAATACACCGTTGATACCACAAATTCCTGCTATAGAAGTCCTTTGCATTCCAAGTACAGATTGGCGAAGCTCAATCATGAAAGTATTGCAAGGAGAGGCAGATATGTCCGAAGAGCCACAAGTTTCAAGGTTAAAGCTTAGAACTCGGAATTATCAAATAATCAACGGTATTTTATACAAGGCCGGAGTATGTTCCCCTCTACTCCGATGTATATCTCAAGCCAAAGGTTAAGAAATTCTTTGAGAAATCCATGAAGGACTTTGCGGTAGCCATTTGGCCCCTCGAGCTTTGGCAGGAAAAACACTTCGCCAGGGGCTTTATTGGCCTACAATAACAGCTGATGCGGAGATCTTGGTCCACACTTGTCAAGGATGTCAGTGGATGGGACGAAGGAGTCATCGCCCACCAACAGCCCTTCAAGTTATAGCTCCAGTATGGCACATGGCCAGATGGGGTATGGATCTTATTGGCCCCTTCCCAACAGCAAAAGGAAATTTGAAGTTCGCAATGGTAGCAATTGAATATTTTTCAAAGTGGGTCAAAGCAGAACCTCTAACAGCTATTACTTCGAACAATGTACAGAACTTTTTCTGGAAGAATATCATTTGCCGGTTCGGAGTGCCTAGACAACTCACAGTTGACAATGGAACACAATTCGACGCACAAACTTTCAAGAAATTTTGCGAAGATCTAGGCATCCAATTATGTTTTGCTGCAGTGAGACATCCTCAGTCTAACGGGGCTGTAGAAAGAGCCAATGGTAATATTTTGTCAGGGCTAAATCGAAGGATAGTAGGATTGGCAAAAGGACTCTGGACCGAAGAACTTCCGAAGATTTTGTGGTCCATTTGGACCACTCAAACGAGGTCCACGGGTTTCACTCCATTCAGACTATTATTCGGAGATGAAGCTATGACACCAACAGAGCTCAAAGGAGGATCACTTCGCAGCACCGAACCGGAAATAGAAGGAGAAAGACAAGCTTCGCTAGATTTAACAGAGGAGACAAGACTTCGAGCTGTGGCCAATTTATCAAAGTATCACCAGCAAACGAAGGCTTGGTTTGACCCAAAGGTTAAGATTAATGAACTTAGGCCGGGTCATCTCGTTTTGCGAAGTATCATAGCACCAGGAAAATTAGGAAATAAATGGGAATGTCGATACTTAATTGTTCGCTCCGGGCGTAATGGTTCTTTTAAATTAGCTAATTTGGAAGGTGAAGAGTTAGTACATACTTGGCATGCAGAGCACCTAAAGCGATACTTCACATAAGGGCTCCTTGTAATCATGTGTAATCACTTTTCGAATCAATAAAGCATATGGTTCAGATAGAGCCTACCCCTCATAAACTTCCAGCTTCTGAGTGGACGCACTGGAACCGCGGAGTTGACTGAGAGGGAAGTGTCATTAATTTGAATCATATTTTCCGAGGTGGTGGGCTGACATAATCCGGAGTCCAAGCCACTGGCTTGAAGACATCCGTAAAAGAGCCCGAAAACCACAGAATGTGGAGTCCAAGCCACCAGCTGGAAGACATCCGTAAAAAGAGTCCAAAGAGACCAAATAATGCGGAGCCCAAGCCACCGGCTTGTAGGTATCCGTAAAAAGAGTCCAAAGAGACCACTGCGAACTCCAAAACACTGGTTTGATAGAATTCGCAAAAAAAGAGCCGAAGGAGGCCAAAACAAAACAGAGTTTGAGCCATGAGATTCGAATGTCTGTTAAGAAAGTCCAAAGTGACAAATTATCTAAGACACTAAAGTGTCCGGAAGTTATCTCAAGTGATTTCTTTCAAAAACATAAGGTACTAAGTTGCCAATCTTCAGACTACAAATAGTCGAAGACATTTTATAAGATTTTAGTCGATCTTTAAATTACTGAGGGGCTCCGAACCCCCAAAATTGTACTCCTAAGTTTTCTTTGTGCCTAACCATCTTTGAATACAATTTGAAGTTGCTTACGCCCAAAGAGGGGCTAATAAATAGGGAGACAATTTTAAATCGATATTTATTATTCGAACAAATACGATTACATCATGAAAAATTGGTATCTATACAAAGAAGGAATCGAACACCTCTTCGATCTCTTGAGCTAGGGTTGGAACGACTAGTTCCAGTGCCGGGAGTCCTAACAAATTTGTGTTTAACTCTCCTACCTCCCTTCGAAGCTCTAAAGTCTTTTTGTTCTTGCTGAAGCTCGGCCCAAGTTCGAAGCCGTTCGGGGCTTCTTTCCCAGCTTCCAAGTTCTTCAGGCTTTTTACCTTGAGCTTCATCTTCGTCTTTGGACCATATAATGTCTTCAGAAGATGAAGTTTCCAAGTTAACTTCTTTTTCTTCCTCTTTAATGCAAGATAATATATCCTTGCTTATTTCGGATGTAATCACTCCGGAACTATCTTGAGGAACTAGAAATCGAGGGCGCTTGTGAAGTTTTAAGATTTCGAAGGTATCCCATAATAAGCGAAGTTCGTCGTTAACATCTAACACTTCGACATCTTCCATATGAGGCAAAGCCTAAAAACATGATAAACAAATCTTCATTCATAAATGTACAAAAGCATAGTGCTTTACATAGTTGAAGATCCTAAGGTAATTCTAAACCTGCGGGTTTGGAGGAGGCTGACTGCTCGAAGCTTGGAACCGAGCCTGCTTCTGGTGTTGTCCTTCGTCAATCCAGGCTTTGATCGCAGAACGACCTTCGGCTCTCCATGAAGTTTGAAAGGCTTGCCAAGCAGCGGCCACACCTTCGGAGGGAGTGAGAAGCTGGTCGTCATCGAAGGTAATGGGACCCTCTCCTGCGCTCGAAGTTATCGATCGGCCCAAATCTTCGTAGTAACGAAGTATGCCGACAGCAGCCACTTGTCCGGAGATTTCTCCGTACCGAATGTCTGTTGTCTTCATTTGCTTCGCTGCTCCTTGGATCCTCTTCAGACGGCGCAGCAGAGAGATGTTGTCATCCGAAGGAAGCGTCCCAGTAGTACCGAAGTACTCCAGAACGCCTAGCAATTGGTCCATGACCTCCGCAGCTACCTTCTCTGACTTCAGCTTATCTTCAATCAATGCATCCTTCGTCGAAGTTAGCTCTCCTACTACTCCAGAAAGCTTAGCTGCCTCCGTAGCTAAAGAATTCTTCTGATTTAGTAGCTGGCTAGCCTCTTCTCGGAGTCTAACAAGCTCGGCCCCCGCAGTAGCGTGCTCCGCCCGTATTTTTTCAATTTCTGCTCGAAGCACAATTTTTTCTGCTTCGAGCTCTTTGTTCACAGCCTCCAAGCTTTGTCTGGCCCTGCGCTCCGTTGAAACCATGTTGTCCATGTGGTCCGCTCGACCTTCGGAGATGATAAGATTTCGTTGAAGAGTTGCATTTTCTTCTCGAAGGCGAACGCTTCCACGTTCATTTGAGATGTTCGCAGCTCGGGCCAAGATAAATTTGTATATAAATTTGATGTTGTTTTGCAGATACTTCGTACCTAGTATGCTGTGCGTTCCATGGCAGCGTTAAGCTCCGAACTCTCCGCCTCGCTCAAGATAGCCACCAAGTCCGTCTCCCCGACTTCGCGACTAGCTCGATCCAAAGGCTCGAGAAAAGTCCGAAGCCCAGTTCTTCGCTCCAAGAAAGGAGCTAGAAGCGGGAGCATGCTCAAGGCTTGTTGGTCATCTTTGCTTGGCGAAGGTCCGGAGTGCTGAGCTGTGGTCTTCGGAGCCCCAGTAGACTTGCCCCCCTCAGTTAATTGGCTCTCGTCTGTCGATTCAAACGGAGTTGATCCTGAGCTTGGAGCAGGAAGGGGGTCCATCTTTCCTTTGCCTTTTCCAGGCCCCATTTGAGTGGCTCCTGGAATTGGCTCCGAAGTTGTCGAAGGTCCAGGAATTGTATCTTCGGGACGGACCTCTTCCATGGAAATGGATCCTATAAAAACAAAGGTATTATACATTATATAATTTTGTAGGAAAAAAGAATAAAAGAATTATGCGAAGTTTACCTTCGACATTCTGGCAACGGGTGAGCATTGGGCTACTTGGCGGGTCGAAGGCAAGGTCTTCGTCAGAGTCAACAGTCAAATCTTCGACTGTTGGAGCATCTCCTTGAATAGCCGTTGTTACTTCACCCGGAATCGAAGCTGCAGTAACTTTGACTCCGCTTTCATCCACAGGGGCTCCATCTAGGACTCCCTCTTGAGGTAAATTTTCTTAAGCAGCCGGAGTCCTCACTTGTTTGAGGTTTACTTGAGACTCCGGCACGGTCGCAGCATCTTCAATATGTGCTTCTTATTGGGTTGCATCCTCGTCAATCAGCCTCACGAGCAACCTGCCTTCATCCTCTTGAGAATCGGAGATTGAAGCTCTTGGACTCGAAGGCGCAGGAATTCTTGGCTTTCGAGCTACCTTCTTGACCGTAGTCTTGGTAGAGCTCGAAGTTCCAGCTTCGGCTTTCCTCTTCTTATGCCTTTTCTCCGAAGGCACCCAATCCACCAAAGGGAGCGGAACCACTTCGAGTAGCCCCCATACTCGGTTGGATCGCTCCCAACTACCAACCAATTTGATTCTCCATTCTTTCTCGGTTGGAGTTGGGACGCCCAAAATCTTCTCCGAAGCTCGTACGATTTGCTCCGAAGTTATAGGGGCTGAAGAAGCTGAAAAATGAGTTAAGTTTGTTAATTCTTCGAATAAATATACATAGAGTATGTTGTTTTCGAAGTTACCTGCAGGACTCGAAGTTGAAGAAATTTTCCGAAGACCGCCTTCCGAATCCTCTTCGAAAGTGATTGGCCAGTTGGCCATCAGAGGAGGGATTTGAAGCCCGAGGAATTCTTCGGCTAAGTCTCGCATGCTCAACCGGTGACTGATTTTTTGAAGTAAGCTGAGGCGAGCTTCGAGCTGACCCAGATCTGGATGCACAAGGGCTTCCTTTCGGAAGTTGATATCTTGCAAAGGTCCGGCTAGACGGTTGCTCGCCCCAACTTCGGCGTAAAACCACTTCAGAATCCAATTGGTATACCATCTGGCATTGATGGCCTTAGCGGGAAACCGAAGAGCATACTCGTCTCGGAGTCTGAAGTTGATGCTTCCAAAGGCTACTACCGTCTTTTCACCTCCGGGGCCTACGAAGGTCTTCGGTTGGCATGAAGCCCTATGCAGTGCTGCGAAGATCTCCGCCCTTCCTTCACAACCTTCGGCTCGCAACGCCCATTCGAAGATGGCAAGACGCACTACCGCATTCAGAGAGAGTTGGGGGAGGGTGACGTGGAACAAGTCTAATACTTCCGCCTAGAAGTCTACCGTTGGAAGCCCCAAACCAGCTTCGAAGAAGGCTTCGAAGACGACCACTTCTCCAGGTCTTGGTGACGGAATGATTTCCTTCCCAGGTTTGCGGATCATAACCCCCAAACTAATCTTGCCTTCTACTACAGCCGCAAGTGATTCCCTTCTACAGGTTGATGGCCCTAGTTGATAAGACTGATCCGTATACTTCGTCGACGCTGGAAAGAGGTCTTGGAGGCCAACATTTTGGGGATTTCCTCCCACCGGCGCCATTGCCGCCACTGAAGGATTTGGAGTTGCCATCGCCGATGATGCAGCCACTACCGCCGTAGCAGCTTGCTGCCGGGCCAAGGTCGAAGTCGCTCCAGGACCTTTGAAACTAGTTTTCGCCATTGGATTTTGTGGATTGTTTCAGAGGAAAAATGGCGGCTAGGGCTCGGGTGATGGCTTGTTTGCATGAAAGCAGTGAAAAGGTACTCAAGAAGGGTTTGGGCCCTCTATTTATAGCCCAGACCCTTATTTTTTACCGTTTGCCTGTGTCGTTTCACATTTCCAACCGTTACTTTGCTCCGAAATTAAAGCATTCCGTAACTTCCGTTAGAAGAAAGAAGCTAACGACTATTTCTTCTAAGTCTAAAAAGACTTTCAGACTTTTCGAGTTAGTTCTAAGTTACTTCGAAAGTAATTTTATTAAAAACTGATTCGAAGTTTACATCTCCACGTAGTTCGGAGATGGTTTAAATCTGCTAACCCCTACGCATGATTATTTTTCTTGCGTATACTGCTCTCCTAACATTACAGATTTTGCGGAGAAGTGTATTCGAGGGGCTACTGTTGGGGGAAAATATTCCATCTTCAGGGTTATTGCAGTGACGAGATAAAGACTAGTGATTAAGACGAAGCCTTCCAACATATAATTTCGGAGATGCATCAAGTCAAGTTCGAAGTATGATGACAGGCTTTAGTTCGGAGTATATCTTCGAACTTGGACTCTTCCGAGAACTTCTTTGCCAGCTAAGATGGAAGACTTATCTTTTTTTCTCATTAGATTAGTCTTTTACCATTTTAGCCCTATTAAGGGTACCGAATAGTTTCCACTATGTCGGTTGTAATAGAGGGGTAAAAAGATCTTTTCCTTAATGTTTGGGCCTATAAATACCCCCCGTTTTACCCTGTAATCGCGACCGAATACAAGTTATTCAATACAAACTTTCGAACTATTCTAAGTTATTATCCATTCGGAGGCTTGGAATAGTTTTCTTCGCAAACACTTTGTTTGTTAGTTTCTAATCTTCAGAAACCTGTTAGCGTAATCTTTTACGCCAATAGCAGTTAGCTGACATTTTTACCAAACCCCTAGATCAGTCTACTTTTGAGCGTTTGCGAGGAGATTTGGGAGTTGTGTATCCTTTTTAGGATATTTTGAGTTAGTTTTCTTTCTTCTTTATTTTTTTTCTTTAGTCTTTTTGTGTGAGTTCATATCATGCATATTCACATATCACACGTTGAGCTTGCTTCTGTTATATGATTGATCTGCTTTACTTGCTCTAGCTTGTATATGCTTTTGAATACTTGTCGATGATCATGTTTTGCTTCAGTTCACATGATATGTCTGATATCTGTCATATGCATGGCTTTTATGCTTTAAAATTGAAAAAATGATCACCATTGATTCTGGTAACTAGCATGTGTAGGCTGAGTGCTTTTGCTATCTTTTACATGCCTGGTAGCTAGTTCCTCACTTAGATGCAGATATGCAACATGGATATCTATATGCTTTAACATGGAAAATGTGCTATAAAAATGATAAAAAATCAGAAAACATGAAAAATCCATGCCTTTTTATGCATAATTTGAAAAGATCCAGGTGGGTTTGCTTTGTCGCATGGCATTGTTCTGGACTGCTTACCATATCACTTTGGTATGAACTAGGACAGTGTAATGTATGCCAAGACCAATGTCTTAAGCTTCTGATGGTCCAGTTCTGGCCTAGGCTTGACTTGGTCGGTTAGCATAAGGTTGACATGCAAATAACCCCCGGCAAAAATGAAAAAGGAAAAGAAGAAGCCTGAAATTTAAAAAGATAACAAGTTTGCTGAAGCACTTTGTTCTGGACAATGCTTATCTTGGTAGATATCAGTTAGCTTTTGCATCTCATGCTTTACTTTGCTTGTCAACTAGAAAATGTGGTGATGCTTTTGTTTGCAAAAATCGAAAAATGTGTGCTAATGACTCTCTTTAGATATCATCTGTTACACTGATCATGTCATGTATCTTAGACAGTATGTCTTTTGCTATACTAGTTAGATGTTGTAATTGTAGTCAATCGTATCTGACAAGCATGATTTTTACACTCCACCTGCACCCCATTTGCATTCATGGCATATTTTGAGGGGGAGCTGCATGTCAGGGGGAGTTTGTGTCAGTGTCTCTTTAGAGTGCAAGGGGGAGAAATTTTGGCTTTCTCTAGGATTTGTTTCAGGGGGAGTTTTTTAGTTTCTTTTGCCTTTACTCTTTGGATATCCTTCTTGATAATTCTGAGATTGCACTTGTTCTGAGTTTTTATTTTTGGTTAACCATAATGATCGTGTCTTTCTTGCTTCTGTTCGGCTTTTGGTCATTAGGGTTAAACTTTTATTTTATTCTCTTCTTTCTTTTTTTATTTTGTTTTTGGTTTCATGTTTCCACATGTTTTGCAGATTCTGAAGAATTGCTAAAGAGGGTGTTGACAATGCACTCATCAAGGGGGAGATTGAGGAACCATGTTGAAGAGCATGGGCCTTATGGCTTTAGATGTGATGAGTGATTGTCAACAAAAGTCAAAGAGGAGACGTGAAGAGAAGATGAGACCTGCCGTGTCTATGTTGCATGTGACTCAGGTACACCGGCAACGAGCGACTGCCGGGCAGAGGGGTCGTGGAGTTGGGCTGGCCCAATCCAAGTACATGGACTAGGAGAGGCAGAGGATCCACTGGTCTGTTGACCGGGATTGACTCAGGTCGGCCCAATCCGGGTACCCGATGCGAACATGGTGGACGCTTTGTCAGTTTCGGCACAAAACTGACAACCGATGATTATATATATTTAGGATTTTATTATGTTGCCTTTAGGCCCACAGTCTTTGTTATTCGAGTCAGTTAAAAATCCTAAGGGCATTTTAGTCATTTCCAATTTTATTTTCAAAGTCCGTGTAATTTACCCTAGGGGTAAATTTGTCTTTTTCCTTTATTAGTGGGCTGCCTATAAATAGGCCCCAACCCTCTAGGGTTAGGGTTAACTGATTTGCAATTAATCTATAGACCAATTCGTTTTTCCCCTAGCCGCCACTGTTTTTTGTGGTTTCAATCTGTGCCGCCGACCCACGTTTCATCGGAGCGGCCTGTGATTTTAATCGCCGCCGATGATCCTTTCTTCTCCGGGTGCTGTTGTTTTCTCCGCCCTCACACTTTCACGCCTTCTCATCTACCGACGCGCGCAGCACGCAGCGAGGCAGCAAAGCTACGTGGGAACGCTAGCCCCTAGCGCAGCCCCTAGTGTAGAGCCTTGCATCTATGGCCTAGGCGCTTGGCCTAGCTGCACAACGCAGCAGTTCTTGCGTGGCTGTCCTACGCATGCAGCTCCTAGCTGCAGAAGCTAGGAGCAGTCTCGTGCTGCAGGCGAAGAGGCCAAGGAACAGTGGCAGGAATACAGCAGGCGCTTGCGCAGCAGCACTTTGCTGCCTTGGGCGGTGCGGTGCATCAGCAGCTTGGTAGTCGCGTAGAGCCTGAAGACTGGCGCGCGGCGACAGAAAACTGAAGGCGGATCGCTCGAGGTATTCGGCAGCAAGGCTCTGTGTGGCGGCATCAAAAGCACGTAATCTAATCTCCTATTTTCAGCTAAGTTAATTAATTAGCATACGATTCTGATTAGTGATTTCATGATTAATTTTTGGCTGCTAAAACATTGTCAGTGCTCGCATAATATTTAATTAAGTATTTTTATTTTGTTCGTATAAAAAGAAAAAAATATTAGTCACAGTAATATTTTCCATTCTCGATTTACGTGCAATACATTAGTTTTATTTCTGAATTTAATTCTGAATAATCCATGATTTATTTACTTGATTATTTATTTATTTTTTAGATTGCAATATGAATATTTATTGATATGTCTAGGTGTTTTTCTGTGCACATCAAGTATTTATTAAATCATCTAAGAACACATTTTTATTTACTGCAGTTATTTTGTTTAGTTTAAATTAACTTTTAATATCGTTGTTGATGTCTTTTTAATTAGGACACCGGTCATTTTTAGGCTAGACAACTTTAGTACCTGTGATCTATTTTTTCTTCTGTTGTTTGTCTGTCGAGGTGCGTTGGGTGTTGGGATTAGGCCATTGATTCGAAAAAAAAATTAGGCACTCATTCACCCCCCTCTGGTCGCTACTTTCAGTCCTACACCTTATGATGGAAATGGCCAAGCTCTCCTCTTTAATATATGAAATGACTGCTTCAAGCAAGGCATTGGCTGTGGAGAAAATAAAGTGTGAGAGCGTGGCCTCCAAAACCATGGACGTCCTCTGGGGTGTTCTGCAATATTTCGGGACTTAGTGCGCTTCTTCATCATCGGCCAACGACTCTTTTCTGTGGAAAATGAAGATGATCCAAG
This sequence comes from Zizania palustris, assembly GCA_019279435.1. NCBI lineage: Eukaryota > Viridiplantae > Streptophyta > Magnoliopsida > Poales > Poaceae > Zizania > Zizania palustris. Next base: position 19,250,589 of record JAAALK010000286.1, on the reverse strand, counting down.
CAGAAGCGAAGACAACATAGACTTCGAGTACTTGGTACAGAGATGAACTAAGCAGCAGCCCCCGCTAGCTTTGGCGGAGACCGACTGTTGACCCCTTCGCTTGATGTGGTCACAGCCAGGGAGGCTTTTTACCCATCCTGGAGAGCTGAAGGCCAGTCAATCGTGAAGGCATGATCGATGAAGGCCTCCATCAAAAGCAAGTGAGGACGCAGCCTTCGAGCAGCAAGCCTCCTTCGGACCCGAAGATCTAGTTCTCCTTAGGGCTCCGTTATGTAAAAACTTATGTTTTCTCTTCTTTTGAATGAAAAAGACTTATTTGGAAATTTTTTTAGGCTTTCCGACCTTTTTGGATGAACTTGAAGTATTAGAGGTTAATGAAGGGCTCCACCAACAGTGGTCTACCTTCGAAGCTTTAAAGCCTCACAGGCGTCCTCGATTTTCAACTCCTCGAGGGAGCCATGGAGAGGTTATACCCAAAATATGTAAAGAAATATTAGCCTACATTAAGGAGGAGAAGGGGGAAGAAGTTGTTAATATAGCATCTTCATCTTTGGAGGACATTGATTGATCCGAAGAAGAGTGGTCTGGTGAGGAGCAAGCAAAGAGCCCCGAACGACTTCAAACCTAGGCCGAGCTTCAGAAAGAACAAAGAGATTTTCGAGCTTCGAAGAAGGGGAAACAGATTAAACGCAGAGTTCTGAAAACTCCGGGCTCTGGGACAAGTCACCTTTGAAGCCGAGCTAACTCCGATTCTAGCTCTGGTGATCGAAGGGGCCTTCGTTTTCTTCTTGGCTTAGATACTGATTTTTCTTAGTGTAATATAATTTATTGAGTAATATAAACTCAAATGCTTCGAAATTTTCTCATTATCTCCTAGCCCCTCTTTGGGGGTAAGCACCTTCGATTTTCAAGTGAAGATGGTTACGCACAATGATTGTGATGTCTGCTAAGAGTACAATTTCAATAACTTCGGTTTTCGGAGGCTCGGAGCCCCTTATTATATTAAATAAGAATTAAGAACCGGTGGTTCGAAATTCAAATAGATGGTTTCTATGGACCTCGTAGGTCTCTTCAAACTCGTTTGTCCGAAATCCGTAAATGGTAGCTTAGTACTCTTTTTGGATGTATTGTAATCCGATAATTCTAGTCACTTAGGACTCTTTTTACGGATGCTTTCAAGTTGATTGCTCGGAATCCGTATGACTTGGTCTCTTTGGACTCTTTTTATAGATGCTTTCAAGTCGGTGGCTCGGAATCTGTTTTTTGTGGTCGCCTCTGACTCTTTTTACGAATGCTTTCAAGCTGATTGCTCGGAATCCTTATCATTTGGTCTCTTTGGACTCTTTTTACGGATGCTTTCGAGCCGGTGGCTCGGAATCCGTTTTTCATGGTACTTTCCCACCTTGACATATGCTTTGAGCCGGTGGCTCGAAGTCCATAAATTAGGTTCGAATGAATAATACTTACCTCTGCAATCAGCTCCGCTCCCTTAGGGCGTCCACTAGAGGTAGGAATCATCTTGAGAAGCATGCATTATTCAAACATAATCTTTATTCATTTAGAAAGTGTTTACAAATGATTACAAGGACCCGAAGAGAAGTATCGCTTAAGGTGCTCTGCATGCCATGCATGCTTCAATTCTTCACCTTCTAAATTAGTTAATTTAAAAGATCTGGGGTGTCTTAAGCGTAGGATGATATATGGTCCTTCCCATTTATTTCCTAATTTCCTCGGAGCAATAATGCATGGTAATACTAAATGCCTGGTTTAAGTTCATTAAGCTTTACTTTCGGGTCATACCAAGTCTCTGTCTGATGTTGATACTTGGTCAGGTTAGCAACAGCTCGAAGTCTTGTTTATTCAGTTAAATCTAGCGAAGTCTTTCTTTCATTTTCCATGTCAGGTTCGATGGTGCAGACGGATCCTCCTCTAAGCTCCGTCGACGTCATGGCCTCATCTCCTAATAGTAATCTGAAAGGGGTGAAACCTGTGGACCTTGATTGAGCGGTCCGAATGGACCACAAAATCTTCAGAAGCTCTTCGGTCCATAGCCCCTTCGCTAATCCTACTATTCTTCGATTCAAGCCTGACAAGATATTACCTTTAGCTCACTCGACAGCTCCGTTGGATTAGGGATGACGGACAACTGCAAAGCACATTTCAATACCAAGACCTTCACAGAACTCTCTAAAGGGTTCGGCATCGAACTAAGTGCCATTGTCAATTGTCAGTTGTCTGGGCACTCCGAATCTGCAAATAATATTTTTCTAGAAAAATTTTTGCACATTCTTTGAAGTGATAGCAGTGAGGGGTTCTTCTTCAACCCACTTATAAAAATACTGAATTGCTACCACTGCAAATTTTAGGCTGCCCTTTGCCATTGGGAAGGTGTCGATAAGATCCATTGACAACTTGAAGCGGTGTTGGTGGACGATGACTTCGTCTTCCCATCCATTGACAACCTTGGCAAGTGCGGACTAAAGCCTCCGTATCAGCTACTATTGTAGGCCATTGAGAAACCATGTTGAAGAATATGGTTTTGATATTCCAGATGTGATGAGTGATTGTCAACGGAAGTCAAAGAAGAAGAGAAATAAAGACCTGCCGAGTCTGAGGCACATGTGACTCAGGTACACGGGCAGCGAGCGACAGCCGGGCAGAGGAGTAGCAGAGTCGGGCTGGCCCAATCCAGGTACATGGCTAGGAGCGGCAGAGGATCCACTAGTCTGTTGACTGGGTTTGACTCAGGTACACGGGCGGCGAGCGATTGTCGGGCTGAGGAAGCTGCGGGGTTGGGTCGGCCCAATCCGGGTACCTAGTGCGAAGACGGTGGACGCTTTGTCAGTTTCGGCGCAAAACTGACAACATATGATTAATTCGTTTTTAGGGTATTAATATTTAGTTTTTAAGTTTAGAATATTTTTTGTTGAGTCAGGTGATTTTTCTAAGAATATTTTAGTAATTTTCGGAATTTATTTTAGAGTCAGTGTTAATTTACCCTAGGGGTAAATTAGTCTTTTCATGTATTAAGAGTCGCCTATAAATAGGCCCCTATCCCCCCTGGGGATAGATGACTGTTTCTAATAGACAATCTGCAGTCCACAACAAATTTTTCATCTCCTATTTTTTTCATCGTATTCGACCGCCGTCGTCGACTTCCTCTCCACTCACCGGCCGGTCTTTCAACCTGGGATTTTTCTCCACGGGCTGTGCAGGTGCAGCTACTGCAGCTCTTGCCTTCGGCCATCGTGTAGTAGAGCAGATCGCAAGCGGTAGGCAACTTTTCTTCATGGGCTTTCAAGGGGAATCCAGAAATTTCCACGAGCTTTTTCCTCCATAACTTTCGTAGAAGTGAAATCCCTTTTTGCTTGCTCGTGTGTATTCATCTGGAGAATCAATTACTGTATCGCTTGATTGGAGAATTCCATCGCTTGAAAAGATACAACCTGCAGTGCGTTGCTGGAAGATTAATGTCCCTGCCGAAAATATCTACAGCAAAGCCAGCGCATGATCTGTTACAACATGCTAAGAGGAGATTTCATTTTGCCAGAACAGCTACAGCCTTCCCGATAATTCCTATGTTGCTGTTCATCGTCACGCACGGTTCAATGACGGCGTGAGATTGAAATTTTTCCGCAACGGGAAGCCACGGCGTGCGAAGAAGTCAACGGCGAGATGCAGGTTAGTTGTTTTATCTCCTAATTTTTAGTTAGATTAAATCTGGTAGTTTATTTGTAGTTAATTTTATCTGCTAGGTTTTATTAGTATTAGCATATTATTTATTTAAGTTTTATTCTGCTCGTATCAAAAAAATATATTAGATGTAGTAATATTTTTATTCTAGGTTTATGTGCAATATTTTAGGTTTAATTCTGAATTAATTTTTTAGTAATTCATGTTCTATTTATTTGATTAATATTTTATTTCTAGACTGAAATATAAATATTTCATGATTTCTCTATGTGTTTTTATTTACTGCAATATTTTTATTTAGATTATTTTTAATATCATTTGAATTAGGACACCGGTTATTTTTAAGCTATACAACTTTAATTCCTGAAATTTGCTTTGCAAATATTATTTGTCTGGTTAAATTTATTTGGGTGTTGGGATTAAAATATAGTTTAGCAAGAAATTTTTAGGCGCCCATTCACCCCCCCCCTCTGGTCGCTACTTTCGGTCCTACAAGTGGTATCAGAGCAAGGTAAGGGTTTTCTAATATCTTAACCGATTCTAAACCTAGGTAGTGACCATGACATCTCCTCGTAAAATCCCGTCCCTAGAGGCTTTTGGCTACACTTATTGGAAGACTCGCATGCGAGCATACCTTATGAGCTAGAGCTCAGACATATGGGAGATTTGTGTTCATCCTACTTTCACCATAAGGACTATTGTTGCGGATACTGCTGCAGATGTAGTAGCACAACATCAAAATAATAGTAAAGCAGTGAACATTTTATTTTCTGGTCTAGGTCCTAGTGAGTTTGATCGTGTTAGCCATCTCACCACTGCTCGAGAGATCTGGGCTACCCTCCAGGCACACCATGAGGGGACAGCTCAGGTCAAGGCTAGGCTCTACCAGACCTACCGGCGTGAGTATGAAAATTTCTCACAAAAGCCGGGTGAGACTGTTGAGGCTTTGTTTGGTCGTTTTCAATCGATCATTAACAAGCTTCGCGTTAACAAGGCCGAGGGTGATCAGCTGGTCACGGATCATGAACAGGCACTTAAGATTCTCCATACCTTGGACCCTAAGATCTAGGAGATCAAGGTCTCTTCTATTGTTGAGAGCACATCTTATGATACCTTGACCATCACAGAGATTTTTAGTAAGCTCAAGGCCTTAGAGGTCGATATCCAGTTGAGATCAAATCTCACTGGTTCTGGCTCAAAGACTCTGGCGCTTGTGACACCATCTGCTGATCCTAATGCCATGAGTTGTACTGCGTTTTACTTGATGTCTATCTCCGAGGAACAACTTGATACTCTAGGAGATGATGATCTGTGCTTGTTTAACAACCAGGTGCGATGTGTCTATGACAAGCAAATGTTTAATAGACACGGCACAAAATCCAGATGCTTTGAATGTGGTGATACAGGTCATTTCATTGCTGATTGCCCCAAGCGGAAGAACTACAAGAAGGGAACCAGTGGAAACTCCTACGACTCCGACAAGTACGACAACTCTACAAAGGGCAAGCCCAAGACAAGATTCTTTTGAAAGGATTTGAAGGACTACAGGCGTGAGAACAAGAAACGAGACAAGGCTTTCTTCGGCGAGATGGAGAAAAGCTACTCCAAGAGATCCTCGTCTTCCTCCTCATCTTCGAGCTCAAGTGATGAAGAGATCGTGATCAGGAAGGGGAAGGGCAGGGATGATCCGGCGGGCCTCTGTTTCATGGCCTTCGGGGACAAGCCGAAGAGACGCTCACGTGATAGCAGAAGACCCCACAAGAGCTTCTGCTCAATGGCTCTTGGGGAGAAGAAAGAAAAGGACTCCTCCGACGACTCCGACGACGACGATGAGAAGGTATCATCTTATGAACAAGAAGTTGTTAATTTACTAGAACAAAATCGTCAGGAATTGAAGTATAGGGAGAAACTGCTTAGAGGGGCTAAGAAGAGGATAGATGAGCTTGAGAGTGAGCTTGCCACGGCGAATGGCAAAATTGAGAGTCTGTCTTCTTCCCTCTTCTTGGGTGATAGTGGTGAGTGCCCTAACTGTGAAGGGTTGTTGTGTGACCTGACGACTCTTAAGTCCAGGTACACAGAGAGAGTAGATGAGAGAGACGCTTTGGCCACTGAGCTTGAAAGCGCTCAGCAGGAGCTAAAAGATTCTCATGCCACTGTCATCGCATCTTGTGTAGACTGCCCATCCCATTTAGCTAGTATAGCTGAGCTGAGAGCCAAGAGTGATGAGCAGTTGAGCGAGTTAGCTGGAGTGAGAGCTGAGTTGGAGCAGACTAAGTTAGAGCTTGAGACCTTGTCAGTTCCACCCACTGTTTGTGAGAACTGTTTGTCCATTAGAATGGAGTTGATCAAGCTAAAATCTGAGAAGTCTGTCGAAGTTGATAAAGAGTGTGAGATCTGTTTGTCTCAGGTGGAGGTGTTAGCTTCCTTGAGAGAGGAGCTAGCGGATGTTCAGAACGAAAACATTTACCTTCGTCAGATCTTGAGTTGGATTAGTGCCAGAGAGCCACAGCTTGGCATGATGATCCAGCAGTTCAAGAGCCACAGCTTGGCATGATGATCCACAGCTTGGGGTAGGTTACACCTATACCAAGGCTGATTTTGAGAGTGCCATTAGCCGAGCAGTGGATTGGAGTAAGATGATTCCCGAATAGAGATATCCCAAGACTCACTCCACTGAGTCCTTTAAGGATAGTCAGCCCAAGGATGGAGTATTCCAAGAACAACCTAAAGCTGCACCTAAGAAACAGATCTGGGTTCCAAAGCCTAAAACTCTCCACACTTCTCTTGATTCTTTACCTAGACCTTCTCACACCAAAGATGCTACATCCAACACCACCAAGCCTAAGAATCCCAAGCCTCAACAACATCCCAAGAAGCCTACCTATCACTGTGAGTTTTGTCAAGAGACGGGCATCTTGAGGAGTTTTGCTTCAGGAGGAAGCGGGTTGAGCGAGCAGAGAGAGCTCGAGGTGGGCAAGAGAAGTTCTACTAGCAGGGTGGTAGACAGAGAGTTCCTCGACGTAGAGAGAGGCTAGAGGCCAGGCCACGTCGTGTAGGTGGTGGTAGAGGAGACGATTTTTATGATCGTGCTCCGGAGGGTGGTTTCCATTCCGGCAGAGTTCCAGATCGTTATGGATACGGTTTTGGACCTCGTGACCGTGATTTTAGGTTGAACAGAGGATCGCGCTTTGAGCCTCGTTCTGGTCCCGACTCATATGATTCCTTCTACTTTCCTACTTATGAGCAGATGGCTCAACACTGGTTTAGTACTTTTACTAGACCTAGTGGTTGACCATTTGCTCTCACTCATAACCATTGATCTTGCAGGATCGAGGACTAGAGGACGTATGGATCATGGATTCAGGATGTTCTTGCCATATGACGGGACACCACAGATGGTTCTCCAGCCTCACTCCCCCGAGCTCCAAGGAATACATCACTTTTGGGAACAGTTGTCAAGGGAAGGTACAAGGTATTGGGTCGATTCGTATTTCTGATTATTTCTCTTTGAAGAATGTTGCTTTAGCTGGAAATCTGAACTTTAATCTAATTTCTATTTCACAACTGCTTGAGGATGATTTAGAAGTGCGCTTTAAGAAGGGCATGTCTTCTGTTGTTGATTCTAGAGGATCTTTAGTTTGCTGGATCTTACCTTTTGGTAAGGTTTTTCGTATTGATTTCTCTAGTTCTTTTGGCCCTTCTCGCTATCTGATGGCTGGATCCTCCTCTGAGCTCTAGAAGTGGCATAGAAGGTTAGGTCATTTAAGCTTTGATCTGCTTGTCAGATTGAGTTCTATGGACCTTATCCGAGGATTGTCCAACCTTAAGATGGAGAAGGATCTAGTTTGCCATCCCTGACGTCATGGGAAGATGGTTGCCGCTTCTCACGCACCTGCGACTCAGGTGATGACCTCGTACCCGGGAGAGCTGTTGCACATGGACACAGTAGGTCCAGCTCGAGTACGCTCAGTTGGTGGGAAGTGGTACGCCCTTGTAATAGTTGACGATTTTTCTCGATTCTCGTGGGTTTACTTTCTAGAGTCTAAGGATGAGACTTTTCAATATGTTCATGACCTGATTTTGAAGATGAAGAACGAGAACAATGGTCTGATGCGAGCAATTCGTTCGGACAACGGATCTGAGTTTAAGAACTCTCAGTTCGTTAGTTTTTGTAGTGATCAGGGTCTTGATCATCAGTTCTCTGCTCCTTACACTCCCCCACAGAACGACGTTGTGGAGAAAAAGAACTGCACGCTTGTAGAGATGGCCAGGATGATGCTTGATGAGCATAGGACTCCTAGGCGTTTTTGGGCTGAAACTATGAACACAGCTTGCTATCTTGCCAACCGCATCTTTCTTAGAGCTTACTTAAGTAAAACGTCATATGAGTTGCGTTTTGGTAGACAGCCCAAGGTGAGTCACTTGCGAGCTTTTGGATGCAAGTGCTTTGTGCTTAAGAAGGGAGGGCATTTGGACAAGTTTGAGTCTCGTTGCTAGGATGGAGTCTTTCTTGGTTATGGTTTACATTCACGAGGCTTTCGTGTTTGGAATCTAGACTCCCAGATGCTTGTCGAGACTTGTGAGGTTTCCTTTGATGAGTCTTTGCCCTCGCCGACTCCTTCTTTTGAGCTTTCTGGAGATGATGAGCTTGGAGAGTCCATCTTCGAGGAAGATGATGACCCTCCTGCTGATGATGAGGGTGGGCCCTCTGCACTGCCTGCAGACCTCACACCTTCTGAGACTTCGACTGAGGATGAGGACGGACCTCTAATTACTCCTTCTACTTCGATCGAGCCCCTCAGCCGAGTCCAGAGGTGTCAGGTGTTGACTCTGGTGAGATGACTTCTCAGCCGAGTCCAGAGGAGCCAGTTGCTAATTCAGGTGAGGTGACCTCAGATCACTTAGGATCCCATGCAGTTCAACGTGATCACCCTTCAGAGCTCATCATAGGTGATCTTACGGAGAGATCTTTACGTTCCTCAGCTGGTTCACTTGCTATGTTTGCTGAGTCTGCCTTTGTTGCTAGTTTTGAGCCCCGAGACATTTCTCATGCTCTTTCCGATTCAAATTGGATAAATGTCATGCAAGAAGAGCTTGAAAATTTTGTTCGCAATCGGGTTTGGACACTAGTTGAGCTGCCACCTAGATGCAACACCATAGGCACCAAGTGGGTGTTTAAGAACAAACAAGGAGAAGATGGTGTTGTGGTGCGCAACAAAGCTCGATTAGTGGCACAGGGTTTCTGTCAAAAAGAAGGTATTGACTTTGAAGAGACCTTCGCCCCTGTTGCTCGCCTTGAGTCCATTCGTATTCTTTTAGCCTTTGCTGCTTCTAAAGGTTTTAAACTTCATCAAATGGATGTCAAGAGTTCTTTTCTAAACGGTATATAGAGGAGGAGGTATATGTTAAGCAACCCCCCAGTTTCGAGAACCCTAAATTTCCACGTCATGTTTACAAGTTGCAGAAGACTTTGTACGGTCTGAAGCAGGCCCCCAGGGCTTGGTATGATCGCCTGAAGTAGTTCTTGTTGCAGAAAGGTTTTGTGATGGGTTCTGTGGACAAGACTCTTTTCTTGCTTAGAGATGGTGCAGACCTATTGGTTGCTCAGATTTATGTGGATGATATTATTTTTGGTGGTTCTACTAATGAGCTTGTATCCAAGTTTTCTGAGCAGATGCATAGCGAGTTCGAGATGAGTCTCATGGGAGAACTCAAGTACTTTTTAGGGCTCTAGATCAAGCAGACCAAGGACGGCATTTTCATCCACCAAGGTAAGTATACACGAGATATGCTAAAGAAATTTGACTTTGGTGGAGAACTAAAGCCACAGATGACTCCAATGGGCACATCTGGAGGTCTGGACAAGGACGAGGATGGCGTCAAGGTAAATGAGAGAGAGTATCGAGGGATGATCGGTTCACTTCTATACTTGACTGCGACTAGACCGGATATTCAGTTTGTTGTAGGTGTGTGTGCGCGTTTTCAGTCTTTGCCACGCGCATCTCACCAGCAGGCTGTGAAGCGTATTTTCAGGTATCTTACTTATGCTCCTGATTTAGGTCTCTATTATTCTACATCATCGTCTCTTGATCTAACTGGTTTTTCGGACGCTGATTTTGGTGGGTGCCGACTGGATCGCAAGTCGACTTCCGGTACTTGCTAGCTTCTTGGTTCTTCTTGTTTCATGGTCTTCTCGAAAACAATCTGGAGTTGCGCTTTCTACTACCGAGGCTGAGTATGTAGCTGCTGCTAGCTGCTGTTCTCAGTTAGTTTGGATGATTTCTACTTTGCGGGATTTTGGGTTGTTCTTCCCTTCGAGAGTTCCTTTGTTTTGTGATAGCACCAGTGCAATTAGTGTAGGGAAAAACCCATGTCTTCATTCTAAAATCAAACATATTGATGTGCGCTTTCACTTTCTGAGGGATCAATAAGAGAAAGGGGTCATTGATCTTATACATGTTGATACCCATCAGCAGTTGGCGGATATTTTTACTAAACCCCTAGATCAGTCTACTTTTCAGCGTTTACGAGGGGATTTGGGAGTTGTGTATCTTTTAGGATACTTTGAGTCAGTTTTTTCTTTTCTTCTTTATTTTTATTGAGTCTTTTTGTGTGCGTTCATATTATGCAAAATCATCAATCACATTTTGAGCTTGCTTCTGTTATATGATTAATCTGCTTTACTTTCTCTAGCTAGTATATCTTTTTGATTACTTGTCGATGATCATGTTCTGTTTCAGTTCACATGATATATCTGATGTTTGTCATATGCATGGCTTTTATGCTTTTGAAAAATGATCACCATTGCTTCTGGTAACTAGCATGTGTAGGTTGAATGCTTTCACTATCTTTTACATACCTAGTAGCTAGATCCTTAATTAGATGCAGATATACAACATGGATATCTATATGCTTAAAATATGAAAAATGTGCTATAAAAATGATAAAAATTCAGAAAAATGAAAAATTTATGCATTTTTATGATTATCAGAAAAGATCCAGGTGGGTTTGCTTTGTCGCATTGCAGTGTTCTGGAGTGCTTACCATAGCACTTTGGTATGAACTAGGACGATGTAATGTATGCCAAGACCAATGTCTTAAGCTTCTGATAGTCCAGTTCTGGCCTAGGCTTGACTTGGTCGGTTAGCATAAGGTTTGACATGCAAATAACCCCTGGTAGAAATGAAAAATAAAAAAAATCTGAGAAATTTAAAAAGGTGACAAGCTTGCTGAAGCACTTTGATTTGGACAATGCTTATCTTGGTAGATATCAGTTAGCTTTTGCATCTCGTGCTTTACTCTGCTTGTCAACTAGAGAATGTGGTGATGCTTTTGTTTTGCAAAAATCGAAAAATGCGTGTTAATGACTTCCTTTAGATATCATCTATTGCACTCATCATGTCATGTATCTTAGATAGTATATCTTTGGCTATACCTGTTAGATGTTGTAATTGCAGTTAATCATATCTAAGAAGCATGCCTTTCACACTCCACCTGCACCCCATCTGCATTCATGGCATATTTTGAGGGGGAGCTGCATTTCAGGGGGAGTTTGTGTCTATGTCTTTCTAGAGTGCATTTAGTCTCACTTGATGAGTCCAATTGTCAACAAGGGGGAGAAAGTTTGGGAGAGTTCCTTGTTGGTAATTCTGAGATTTGCACTTGTTTTTGAGTCTTTATTTTTGGTTAACCATAATGACCATTTTCTTGCTTCTGTTTGGCTTTTGGTCATTAGGGTTAAACTTTTATTTCTTTCTTCTATTTTCTTTTGTCTTTGTTTTCCTGTTTCCACACGTTTTGCAGGTTCTAAAGATGAGCTGAAGAGAGTGTTGATAATGCACTCATCAAGGGGAAATTGAGAAACCATGTTGAAGAATATGATTTTGATATTCCAGATGTGATGAGTGATTGTCAACGGAAGTCAAAGAAGAAAATAAATAAAGACCTACCGAGTCTAAGGCGCATGTGACTCAGGTACACGGGCAGCGAGCGACATCCGGGCAGAGGAGCAGCGGAGTCGGGCTGGCCCAATCGGGGTACATGGCTAGGAGCGGCGGAGGATCCACTAGTCTGTTGACTGGGTTTGACTCAGGTACACGGGCGGCGAGCGATTGCCGAGCTGAGGAAGCTGCGGGGTCGGGTCGGCCCAATCCGGGTACCCGGTGCGAAGACGGTGGACGCTTTGTCAATTTCAGCGCAAAACTGACAACATATGATTAATTCGTTTTTAGGGTATTAATATTTAGATTTTAAATTTAGAATATTTTTAGTTGAGTCATGTGATTTTTCTAAGAATATTTTAGTAATTTTCGGAATTTATTTTACAGTCAGTGTTAATTTACCCTAGGGGTAAATTAGTCTTTTCATGTATTAAGAGTCGCCTATAAATAGGCCCCTATCGCCCCTAGGGATAGATGACCGTTTCTAATAGAACAATCTGCAGTCCACAACAAATTTTTCATCTCCTATTTTTTTCATCGTATTCGACCGCCGCCGTCGACTTCCTCTCCGCTCACCGGCCGGTCTTTCAACCTGGGATTTTTCTCCACGGGCTGTGTAGGCACAGCGGCTGCAGCTCTTGCCTTCGGCCAGCGTGCAGTAGAGCAGATCGCAAGTGGTAGGCAACTTTTCTTCATGGGATTTCAAGGGGAATCCAGAAATTTCCACGAGCTTTTTCCTCCAGAACTTTCGTAGAAGTGAAATCCCTTTTTGCTTGCTCGTGTGTATTCATCTGGAGAATCAATTACTGTATCGCTCGATTGGAGAATTCCATCGCTTGAAAAGCTACAGCCTGCAGTGCGTTGCTGGAAGATTAACATCCCTACCGAAAATATCTACAGCAAAGCCAGCGCATGATCTGTTACAACACGCTAAGAGGAGATTTCATTTTGCCGGAACAGCTACAGCCTTCCCGATAATTCCTACGTTGTTGTTCATCGTCACGCACGGTTCAACGACGGCGTGAGATTGAAATTTTTCCGCCACGGGAAGCCACGGCGTGCGGAGAAGTCAACGGCGAGATGCAGGTTAGTTGTTTTATCTCCTAATTTTTAGTTAGATTAAATCTGGTAGTTTATTTGTAGTTAATTTTATCTGCTAGGTTTTATTAGTATTAGCATATTATTTATTTAAGTTTTATTCTGCTCGTATCAAAAAAAAATATATTAGATGCAGTAATATTTTTATTCTAGGTTTATGTGCAATATTTTAGGTTTAATTCTGAATTAATTTTTTAGTAATTCATGTTCTATTTATTTGATTAGTATTTTATTTCTAGACTGAAATATAAATATTTCGTGATTTCTCTATGTGTTTTTATTTACTGCAGTATTTTTATTTAGATTATTTTTAATATCATTTGAATTAGGACACCGGTCATTTTTTAAGTTGTACAACTTTAATTCCTGAAATTTGCTTTGCAAATATTATTTGTCTGGTTAAGTTTATTTGGGTGTTGGGATTAAAATATAGTTTAGCAAGAAATTTTTAGGCGCCCATTCACCCCCTAAGGAGCCGTGCTGAATAGCATGGGCCTCATGGCTCCAGATGTGATGAGTCATTGTCAACGATAGTCAAAAAGGACAAAAGAAGAGATCTGCTTTTTCATGGGCCACGTGTGACTCAGGTACACGGGCAGCGAGCGACTGTCGGGCAGAGGAGGCTGCGAAGTCGGGCTGGCCCAATCCGGGTACATGGGCCAGAAGCAGTAGAAGACCCACTGGGCTGTTGACCAGCATTGACTCAGGTACACGGGCGGTGAGCGATTGCCGGGCTGAGAGAGCTGCGGAGTCGGGCCGGCCCAATCCGGGTACCTGGTGCAAAGTCAGTGGAGGCTTTGTCAGTTTCGGTGCAAAACTGACAACCGTCGATCTTGTATCCGACTGTCCAGAAGAGAAGCCGTAGTCGATACGAAAGCTTAGCTTTCGGATAAGTCATCTGTAACTCTAGGCCCACAGTCAGTCAGTCGTGTCTGTAAAAATACCTAAGGGCAGTAGAGTCTTTTCCTTTATTCTTGCGTCTGTAAAAACCCTAAGGGGCTGGTAGAATATTCCTAGTGTTGGGCAGCCTATAAATAGGGCCCCAAATCCCTAGGGTTGAACTACCCCTTCCAGAATTCACTTTTTAATCTATTGGGTCACTTTGTCTCCTGCGCACTCTCTCTCTTATTCCTGTTTCTGTGCGCCGCCAGAGGCTTGTTCTTCTGCTTGCATTTATTTTGTTCTTCATTAATGCAGTAAGATTTTGTTCCCTGTTGAGTGCGAGGCGTGCGTTTGGTTATTGTGAATCTGAATCGTTGTGTACCGTGTGCATTTTTGTTCACTATTTGTTTCTGTTGCTTGTGTTCTTCACGCAAGTAGTACTAGTTCTTGCTGTTGCAAGTAGTACTACTACACTGTAGCAACAGTACTCTAGTGCCAGCTTTTTGCTTTTACTGCGTAGCTTTTTGATCGAGTTGACAGGGCCAAAGTCCCTTTTCTTGTGTGAAGTCCAACTCTGTGAAGCAGACTTCGAATCTGCAAGCTTCGAATCTGCAGGCTTCGAATCAGCAGACTTCGAATCAGCAGACTTCGAATCTGCAAGCTTCGAATCTGCAGACTTCGAATCAGCAGACTTCAAATCTGCAAGCTTCGAATCTGCAGGCTTCGAATCAGCAGGCTTCGAATCAGCAGGCTTCGAATCAGCAGACTTCGAATCTGCAAGCTTCAAATCTGCAGACTTCGAATCAGCAGACTTCGAATCAGCAGACTTCGAATCAGCAAGCTTCGAATCTGCATACTTCGAATCTGCATACTTCAAATCTGCAGGCTTCGAATCTGCATACTTCGAATCTGCATACTTCGAATCTGCAACCTTCGAATCTGCATACTTCGAATCTGCATACTTCGAATCTGCAACCTTCGAATCTGCAACCTTCGAATCTGCAACCTTCGAATCTGCAACCTTCGAATCTGCAACCTTCGAATCTGCAACCTTCGAATCTGCAACCTCCGAATCTGCAACCTTCGAATCTGCAACCTCAGAATCTGCAACCTCAGAATCTGCAACCTCAGAATCTGCAACCTCTGAATCAGCAGACTTCGAATCTGCAGACTTAGTCAATCTGTTCTCGCTTTGCTGTTTAGTTTTCTTTTTAAATGCGTTGGGTTTTGGGAGAAGGCCATTGATTCGAAAGAATTTTTTTTAGGCGCCCATTCACCCCCCCTCTGGTCGCTACTTTCGGTCCTACAAGTGGTATCAGAGCGAGGTTAGGGTTTTTCCATACCTTAACCGGTTCTAAACCCCAGTAGAGACCATGACTTCTCCTGGCAAGGTCCCGTCCTTGGAAGCCTATGGCTATAACTATTGGAAGACTCGCATGCGAGCCTATCTCATGAGCCAGGGTTCGGACATTTGGGACATTTGCGTTCACACCACGTTTGTCATATTGCCAGTCACTGAGCAGGGTACTGCTGGTATCATTGCTCAGCATCTGAGCAACAGTAAGGCTGTGAACATTCTTTTATCTGGTTTAGGTTCCACTGAGTTTGAGCGTGTGAGCCATCTCTCCACTGCGAGAGAGATCTGGGCTACCCTCAAGGCACACCATGAGGGAACAGCTCAGGTCAAGGCTCGGCTCTATCAGACCTACCGGCGTGAGTACGAGAACTTCACACAAAAGCCGGGTGAATCTGTTGAAGCTTTGTTTGGTCGCTTTCAATCGATCATTAACAAGCTTCGGGACAACAAGGCTGAGGGTGCTCAGTTAGTCTCAGATCACGAGCAGGCGCTCAAGGTTCTCCATACCTTGGACCCAAAGATCTGGGAGATCAAGGTATCCTCTATCGTTGAGAGCACTTCTTACGATACCTTGACCATTTCTGAGTTGTTTAGCAAGCTGAAGGCCACTGAGGTAGATATCCAGCTGAGATCAAATCTCACTGGTTCTGGATCAAAATCCCTGGCCCTTGCTACACCTTCTGTTGATCCCTCTGCTGTGAGCTGTGCTGGTTTCTCCTTGATGTCTATCACTGAGGACCAGCTTGAGTCTTTGGGAGATGATGATTTGTGTCTCTTTAACAACCGGGTGCGTCGTGTCTATGACAAGAGAATGTTCAAAAGACACGGCACAAAATCCGGATGCTTTGAGTGTGGTGATCCAGGACACTTCATCGCCAACTGCCCCAAGCGCAATGGATACAAGAAGGGCACCAGTGGCAGCTTCCACGACTCCGGCAAGCATGAGAGCTCATCCTTCAACAAGGGCAAGCCAAAGACCCGATTCTTCAAGAAGGCCCTGAAGGACTACCGGCGAGAGAACAAGAAGCGCGACAAGGCCTTCTTCGCCGAGATGGAGAAGAGCTACTCCAAGCAGTCCACGTCTTCTTCCTCTTCATCAAGCTCAAGCGATGAGGAGATCGTCATCAGGAAGGGGAAGGACAAGGACGATCCGGCGGGCCTCTGCTTCATGGCCTTCGGAGACAAGCCGAAGAGCCGCTCACACCAGCGCCGAAGATCCCGCA
This sequence comes from Zizania palustris, assembly GCA_019279435.1. NCBI lineage: Eukaryota > Viridiplantae > Streptophyta > Magnoliopsida > Poales > Poaceae > Zizania > Zizania palustris. The sequence continues at coordinate 19,234,396 of JAAALK010000286.1, read as the reverse complement.
AGAGCTTCTGTTCAATGGCTCTTGGGGATAAGGAAGAAAAGAGCTCCTCCGACGATTCCGACGATGACGACAACAAGGTATCATCCTACGAGCGCGAAATCGTTTATTTACTTGAGAGCAATCGTCAGGAGTTGAAATATCGGGAAAAATTGCTTAGGGGGGCTAAGAAGAGGATAGATGAGTTAGAGAGTGAGCTTGCCGTGGCCAACGGCAGAATTGAGAGTCTATCTTCTTCCCCTTGCTTGGGTGATAGCAGTGAGTGCCCGAAGTGTGAGGTGCTTCTGTGTGACCTGTCGACTCTGAAGTCCAGGTACACAGAAAGGGTTGATGAGAGGGACGCTTTGGCCACTGAGCTTGAAAGCGCTCAGCTAGAGCTGAAAGATGCTCAAGCCACTATCGTCGCACCCTGTGTTGATTGCCCATCTCATCTAGCTGTCTTAGCTGAGCTGAAATCCAAGGGCGATGAACAGTTGGGTGATTTGGAGAGGTTGAGAGCTGAGCTTGCGCAGACTAGGCTAGAGCTTGAGACATTGTCAGTTCCACCCACTGTCTGTGAGAACTGTCTGTCTCTTAGAATGGAGTTGATCAAGCTGAAAGCCGAAAAGTCTGTCCAAGTGGAGAGTGAGTGTGAGACCTGCTTGTCTCAGGTGGAGGTTCTAGCTTCCTTGAGAGAGGAGCTAGCAGACTCTCAGAATGAGAACTTTTACCTCCGTTCTATCCTGAGTTGGATCAGTGCCAGAGAGCCACAACTTGGCATGATGATCCAGCAGTTCAAGAGGCAGGATGGGTTTTGGGTAGGTTACACCTACACCAAGGCTGACTTTGAGAGTGCCATTAGCCGGGCAGTGGAGTGGAGTAAAATGACTCCTGAGCAGAGATACCCCAAGACTCACTCCACTGAGTCCTCCCAGGCTTGTCAGCCCAAGGATGGGGTGATTCATGAACCACCCAAAGCTCCACCCGAGAAGCCTATCTAGGTTCCTAAGCCCAAACACCTCCACTCTTCTCTAGACTCTCTTCCTGGACCCTCTCAACCCAAGAAGACCACACCAAACACTACCAAGCCCAAACATCCCAAGCCTCAACCACATCCCAAGAAGCTCACCTATCATTGTGAGTACTGTCAGAGAGATGGGCATCTTGCGGAATTCTGCTTCAGGAAGAAGCGGGTTGAGAGAGCAGAGAGGGCTCGTAGTGATCAGGAGCAGTTCTACCAGCAGGGTGGTAGACTGCGTGTTCCTCGGCGCGGGGAGAGGCTGGAGGCCAGGCCGTGTCGTGTAGGTGGTGGTAGAGGAGACGGCGTTCTTGCCCATGCTCCAGTTGGTGGTGTTCGTTCCGGCAGAGTTCCAAGCCGTGTTGGCTACGGTCCTGGACCTCGTGGCCGCAGGGTTAGGCAGAACCGAGGACCGCACTTTGAGTCGCGTTTTGGTCCGGACTCTCATTATGATTTCTGCTTTCCGTCTTTAGAGCAGATGGCTCGACACTGGTTTAGATCTTTTGCTAAACCTGGTGCCGGACCATTTGCTCCCACTTACAGCCACTGATTGTGCAGGACCGGGGACTAGAGGATGTTTGGATCATGGACTCAGGATGCTCTCACCACATGACGGGACATCGCAGATGGTTCTCCAGTCTCACTCCCCCGAGCTCCAAAGAATACATCACGTTCGGGAACAGCGGTCAAGGGAAAGTAAGTGGCATAGGCTCAATTCGCATTTCAGATCATTTCTCTTTGAAGAATGTTGCTTTGGTTAAAAATTTGAACTTCAATTTGATTTCTGTTTCGCAACTTCTTGAGGATGGTTTGGAAGTGCATTTTAAGAAGGGTAATTCTTCTATGGTTGATTCTAGAGGGTCTTTGATTTGCCAGATTTTACCATTCGGCAAAGTTTTTCGAATTGACTTCTCTAGTTCTTTTGGCCCTTCTCGCTGTTTGATTGCTGGATCTTCTTCTGAGCTCTGGAAGTGGCATAGGAGGTTAGGTCACTTGAGTTTTGATCTGCTAGTCAGGTTAAGCTCTATGGACCTCATCCGAGGATTGCCCAAGCGTAAGATGGAGAAGGATCTAGTTTGTCATCCCTGTCATCATGGGAAAATGGTTGCCGCTTCTCCCTCACCTGTGACTCAGGTGATGACTTCGTATCCGGGTGAGCTTTTACATTTGGACACTGTAGGTCCTTCTCGGGTACGCTCAGTTGGTGGGAAGTGGTATGCACTTGTGATTGTTGACGACTTTTCTCGATTCTCGTGGGTTTTCTTTTTGGAGTCTAAGGATGAAACTTTTCAATTTGTTCATGACCTGATTTTTAAGCTGAAGAATGAGAACAATGGTCGGATGCGAGCAATTCGCTCCGACAACGGCTCTGAGTTCAAGAACTCTCAGTTCGTCAGCTTTTGTAGTGATCAGGGTCTGGACCATCAGTTTTCTTCTCCTTACACTCCCCCACAGAATGGCGTTGTGGAACGAAAAAACCGCACGCTAGTCGAGATGGCCAGGACAATGCTCGATGAGCACAGGACTCCTAGGCGTTTTTGGGCTGAAGCCATGAACACGGCTTGCTATCTGGCCAACCGCATCTTTCTTAGAGCTTACCTTGGTAAGACATCATATGAACTACGGTTTGGCAGACAGCCCAAGGTGAGCCACTTGCGAGCGTTTGGCTGCAAGTGCTTTGTGCTCAAGAAGGGAGGGCACTTGGACAAGTTTGAGTCTCGTTGCTGGGATGGTGTTTTTCTTGGCTACGCTTTGCATTCTCGAGGTTTTCGTGTTTGGAACCTCGAATCCCAGCTGCTTGTCGAGACTTGTGAGGTTTCATTTGATGAGTCCTTACCTTCTTTGACTCCTTCTTTTGAGCTTTCTGGTGATGATGAGCTCGGAGAGTCCATCTTCGAGGAAGATGAGGATACTCCAGCTGCTGACGAGGGTGGGCCTTCTGCATCCCCCGTAGAGCCCACACCTTCTGAGACTTCGACTGAGGATGAGGGCGGACCTCTGATCACTTCTTCCACTTCGATCGAGCCCCCTTAGTCGAGTCCAGAGGTGCCTGCTGATGACTCCGGTGAGGTGACTTCAGATCACCAGGGAACCCGAGCAGTTCAGCGTGACCATCCCTCAGAGCTGATCATAGGTGATTTGACTGAGAGAACTTTGCGTTCTTCTGCCTCTCTTGCTGTGTTTGCTGAATCTGCGTTTGTTGCATCTTTTGAGCCCAGATATGTTTCTCATGCTCTTTCTGATTCTAATTGGATTAATGCTATGCAAGAAGAGCTTGAGAACTTTGTCCGCAACTGGGTTTGGACACTAGTTGAGCCGCCACCAGGATGCAACCCCATAGGCACCAAGTGGGTATTCAAGAACAAACAAGGTGAAGATGGGGTTGTGGTGCGCAACAAAGCTCGACTAGTTGCCCAGGGTTATTGCCAGAAGGAAGGTATTGACTTTGAAGAAACCTTTGCCCCTGTTGCCCGTCTTGAGTCCATTCGCATTCTTTTAGCTTTTGCCGCTTCGAAGGGTTTTAAGCTTTTTCAAATGGACGTTAAGAGTGCTTTTCTGAACGGGTTCATAGAGGAGGAAGTTTATGTTAGGCAGCCCCCCGGCTTTGAGAACCTTAAGTTTCCTCGACATATTTATAAGTTGCACAAAGCTTTATACGGGTTGAAGCAAGCCCCCAGGGCTTGGTATGACCGGTTGAAGCAATTTTTGTTGGGGAAGGGCTTTGTGATGGGTTCTGTGGATAAGACTCTCTTCTTGCTCAGAGATGCTTCAGATTTGTTAGTTGCTCAGATTTACGTGGATGATATTATTTTTGGCGGTACTACTAATGATCTTGTGTCCAAGTTTTCTGAGCAGATGCACAACGAGTTCGAGATGAGCCTCATGGGTGAGCTCAAGTATTTTCTAGGGCTCCAGATCAAGCAGACCAAGGACGGCACCTTCATCCACCAGGGTAAGTACACTCGGGACATGTCGAAGATATTCGACTTTGGTGGAGAGCTGAAGCCTCAGATGACCCCAATGGGTACATCTGGGGGCCTGAACAAGGACGAGAGCGGTGTCAAGGTCAACGAGAGAGAGTTTCGAGGGATGATTGGTTCGCTGCTGTACTTGACGGCGACAAGGCCAGACATACAGTTTGTCGTGGGACTGTGCGCGTGCTTCCAGTCTTCACCACGTACATCTCATCGGCAGGCTGTCAAGCGCATCTTCAGGTATCTCACTTATGCGCCTGATCTTGGTCTTTATTATTCAGCATCATCATCTCTTGATTTATCTGGCTTTTCGGACGCTGACTTTGGTGGGTGCCGGTTGGATCGCAAGTCGACTTCCGGTACTTGCCAGTTTCTTGGCTCTTCTCTTGTCTCTTGGTCTTCTCGAAAGCAATCTGGAGTTGCTATTTCGACCACAGAGGCTGAGTACGTAGCTGCTGCTAGCTGCTGCTCACAGTTGGTTTGGATGATTTCCACTCTACGAGATTTTGGGTTGTTCTTTCCTACCAGAGTTCCATTGTTTTGCGACAGCACCAGTGCTATTAGCGTAGGGAAAAACCCGTGTCTCCATTCAAAAACCAAACATATTGATGTGCGCTTTCACTTTTTGCGGGATCAATATGAGAAAGGTGTCATTGACCTTGTTCATGTTGATACCCATCATCAGTTGGCTGATATTTTCACCAAACCCCTAGATCAGTCTACTTTTGAGCGTTTACGAGGGGATTTGGGTGTTGTGTATCCTTTCTAGGATATTTTGCATCAGTTTTCTTTCTTCTTTACTCTTTTCTTGAGTCCTTTTTTGTGTGTGTTCATATCATGCATATTCACATATCACACCTTAGAGATGCTTCTGTTATATGATTGAACTGCTTTACTTATTTTAGCTGGTACATGCTCTTGAATACTTGTCAATGATCATGCTTTGGTCCAGTTCACTTGATATGTCTGATATCTATCATATGCATGGCTTTTATGCTTTAAACTTGAAAATATGATCACCATTGCTTCTGGTAACTAGCATGCGTAGGCTGAATATTCTTGCTATCTGTTAACATGCCTGGTAGCTAGTTCCTGACTTAGATGCAAACATGCAACTTGGACATCTTTCTGCTTTAAAACATGGAAATGTGCGTTAAAAATGATAGAAATCAAGAAAAATGTAAATTCCATGCCTTTTTATGCATAACTTGAAAAGATCCAGGTGGGTTTGCTTTGTCGCATTACATTGTTCTGGACTGCGTACCATAGCACTTTGGTATGAACTAGGACAGTGTAGTGTCTGCCAAGACCAAATGTCTTAAGCTTCTGATGGTCCAGTTCTGGCCTAGGCTTGACTTGGTCGGTCAGCATAAGGTTTGACATGCAAATAACCCCTGGCAAAAATGAAAAAGGAAAGAGAAAAAGCCTGAAAAATGAAATGATAACAAGTTTGCTGAAGCACTTTGTTTTGGATAATGCTTATCTTGGTAGATATCAGATAGCTTTTGCATCTCATGCTTTACCTTGCTTGTTTACTGGAAAATGTGGTGATGCTTTTTGTTTGCAAAAACTGAAAAATGCGTGCTAATGACTTTCTTTAGATATCATCTGTTGCACTGATCATGCCATGTGTCTTAGACAGTATCTCTTTTGCTATACTTGTTAGATGCTGTAATTGCAGTCAATCATATTTGAGAAGCATGCTTTCTACACTCCTTATGCACTCTAGTTGAATTCACTGCATATTTTGAGGGGGAGTTGCATTTCAGGGGGAGTCTGTGTCTCTATTGAGTGCTTGATGAGTTCACTTGTCAACAAGGGGGAGAAAATTTGGGATCAGAGTTTAAGGGGGAGTTTTTACTCTGTTGATATCCTTGTTGTTCTGAAATCGCACTCATTTTTGAGCTTTTACGTTTTGGTTAACCATAATGATCGCTTTGGCTATTGTTCGTCTTTTGGTCATTAGGGTTAAACTTTTACCTTATTTTTCTTCTTCTTTGTTTTCTTGTGTTTTGTTTTTGTGTTTCCACATTTGTTCGCAGGTGCTGAAGAGCTGAAGAAGAGGAGTGTTGACAATGCACTCATCAAGGGGGAGATTGAGGAGCCATGCTGAATAGCATGGGCCTCATGGCTCCAGATGTGATGAGTCATTGTCAACGATAGTCAAAGAGGACAGAAGAAGAAGAGATCTGCTTTTTCATGGGCCGCGTGTGACTCAGGTACACGGGCAGCGAGCGACTGTCGGGCAGAGGAGGCTGCGAAGTCGGGCTGGCCAAATCCGGGTACATGGGCCAGAAGCAGTAGAAGACCCACTGGGCTGTTGACCAGGATTGACTCAGGTACACGGGCGGTGAGCGATTGCCAGGCTGAGAGAGCTGCGGAGTCGGGCCGGCCCAATCCGGGTACCTGGTGCAAAGTCGGTGGAGGCTTTGTCAGTTTCGGCGCAAAACTAACAACCGTCGATCTTGTATCCGACTGTCTAGAAGAGAAGCCGTAGTCGCTACGAAAACTTAGCTTCCGGATAAGTCATCTGTAACTCTAGGCCCACAGTCAGTCAGTCGTGTCTGTAAAAATACCTAAGGGCAGTAGAGTCTTTTCCTTTATTCTTGTGTCTGTAAAAACCCTAAGGGGCTGGTAGAATATTCCTAGTGTTGGGCAGCCTATAAATAGGGCCCCAAATCCCTAGGGTTGAACTACCCCTTCCAGAATTCACTTTTTAATCTATTGGGTCACTTTGTCTCCTGCGCACTCTCTCTCTTATTCCTATTTCTGTGCGCCGCCAGAGGCTTGTTCTTCTGCTTGCATTTATTTTGTTCTTCATTAATGCAGTAAGATTTTGTTCCCTGTTGAGTGCGAGGCGTGCGTTTGGTTATTGTGAATCTGAATCGCTGTGTACCGTGTGCATTTTTGTTCACTATTTGTTTCTGTTGCTTGTGTTCTTCACGCAAGTAGTACTAGTTCTTGCTGTTGCAAGTAGTACTACTACACTGTAGCAACAGTACTCTAGTGCCAGCTTTTTGCTTTTACTGCGTAGCTTTTTGATCGAGTTGACAGGGCCAAAGTCCCTTTTCTTGTGTGAAGTCCAACTCTGTGAAGCAGACTTCGAATCTGCAAGCTTCGAATCTGCAGGCTTTGAATCAGCAGACTTCAAATCAGCAGACTTCGAATCTGCAAGCTTCGAATCTGCAGACTTCGAATCAGCAGACTTCGAATCAGCAGACTTCGAATCTGCAGGCTTCGAATCTGCAGGCTTCGAATCAGCATGCTTCGAATCAGCAGGCTTCGAATCTGCAAGCTTCGAATCTGCAAACTTCGAATCAGCAGACTTCGAATCAGCAGACTTCGAATCTGCAAGCTTCGAATCTGCATACTTCGAATCTGCATACTTCGAATCTGCAGGCTTCGAATCTGCATGCTTCGAATCTGCATACTTCGAATCTGCAACCTTCGAATCTGCATACTTCGAATCTGCATACTTCGAATCTGCAACCTTCGAATCTGCAACCTTCGAATCTGCAACCTTCGAATCTGCAACCTTCGAATCTGCAACCTTCGAATCTGCAACCTCCGAATCTGCAACCTTCGAATCTGCAACCGCAGAATCTGCAACCTCAGAATCTGCAACCTCAGAATCTGCAGACTTCGAATCTGCGGACTTAGTCAATCTGTTCTCGCTTTGCTGTTTAGTTTTCTTTTTAAATGCGTTGGGTTTTGGGAGAAGGCCATTGATTCGAAAGAATTTTTTTAGGCGCCCATTCACCCCCCCCCTCTGGTCGCTACTTTCGGTCCTACACCCCCCCTCTGGTCGCTACTTTCGGTCCTACAGCCAATAGATCCCCTAACGATGTGTTTTGCTTGCTAAAGCTCGAGGGGCAAGATGGCTACCACAAAGGCCTTCATGAATTTCTCGGAGTATGTCTTGGTCTTAGGCTTGGGAAATACATCAGAGAAAGGGAGAACATACTCCGGCCTGGTATAAAATATCGTTAACAATGTGATAGTTCCGAACTCTTAACTGCAATCTTGTCAGCTTTGGCCCTTTGGGCAAATTAGCTTTGTCTTGCAATAACTCCATAATTGAACTCTGCCAATCGGTGCTTGGTATGCAAAGAACCTCCGCAGGAGGGAGTTGGGACACCGAAGGGAGGCAAGCCCTTCATAAAAATCCCCTTTTGGGATGTCAAGGGCTCCAGCTGCAATTTTTGCCAAGATGTCCGCTTGTATGTTTTTGGCTCGTGGGATGCTCCAGACAAAGATCCCTTTAAATGCTGCTTCGGTCTTGCGGATTTCTTCTATATATTTAGCAAGTTGTGGATGCCAAACCTAGAAACTTTTATCAACGTGCCCTGCTACAATTTGGGAATCTATTTTTATAACAACTCTTGTAGCACCAAGGGCACGTGCCTTGCGAAGACCTAACAAAATTCATTCGTACTCCGCAATATTATTGGTGCACTTAAAGTTGAGCCTTGCAGAGTACATTGCTTTCTGCCATGAAGGTGAAATTATGACTACTCCGGTGCCTGCTCCGGACGCTTGAAAAGCTTCATCAGAGTATATGGTCCATATGCCTTCATTTGATTCTTCCGGAGCCCATACTACAGACGGAGTCCATTCTGCGACAAAATCAACCACCACCTATGACTTGATTGATGTTCTTGCTATGAAGGAGATACCAAAGGGGGCTAACTCAATGGCCCATTTTCCAATTCTCCCCGTAGAGTCCTTACTTCGGACCATATCTCCTAGAGGATAAGAAGTTGGTACAATTACATTATGTGCTAGAAAATAATGTCAAAATTTCCTCGAAGCCATTACCAGGGCATAAGTAAACTTTTCTAGCTCAGAGTACCAAGTTTTTGCTCTGGATAAGGCTTCTGACACAAAATAGATCGGATTTTGTACCAACTTCCCGTTGAAATCCATTTCTCGAACAAGGACCGCACTGACAGTGAAGCTTGTAGCTGCAAGACAGGGAAGAAGAGTTTCATCTGCGATAGGCATAGTGAGTGTTGCAAGGTTGCCAAGATAGTCTTTGATATCGTCGAAACTCTTCTGGCACTCCGATGTCCATGCAAAATCTTCGGACCCTTTTAAGGATTTGAATATTGAGAGGCTCTACTCTACCGACCTTGCCAAAAATCTGCTAAGGGCCGTGAGGCATCCGGCAAACTTCTAGACTTGCTTCAAATTTTCCGGCGGAGCCATTCTTTGCAATGCACTTATTTGTGTTGGGCTAGCTTCGATCCCACTGCTCGAGAGACTAAATACCCTAGCAATTTTCCAGCTTGAGCCCCGAAGATACATTTTTTGGGGTTGAGGTGAACTCCACATGCTCGGAGGCTTTCAAAAGTTTCTACTAAGTTTAGACTATGTTGGTTCTTTAAAGCACTCTTTATTATAATATCATCCATATAGGCCTCGACATTGCAACCTATCTAGTGACCTAGAGCTTAGAAATCAACCTTGAAAAAGTTGCCCCGGTGTTTCTTAAGCCGAAGGGCATTCTGACATAACAAAAGACTCCTGAAGGAGTTATAAAGCTTGTCTTCGCTTCGTCTTCGCGTTTTAACCATATTTGATGATATCCGGAGTTCGCATCGAGGAATCTTAAAAGCTCAGAGCCGGCAGTGGAGTCGATAAGTTGATCAATGCGGGGCATGGGGTAGGGGTCATGTGGGCATGCTTTATTCAAGGATGTGAAGTCAATGCACATGCGCCATTTGCCGAAGGCTTTTTTCTTGATGAAGAAGGTTTGGCTAACCACTCTGTATGGGTCACTTCTCTAATGATCTCGGCTTCAACAACTTCTCCACCACTAGTTTAGCAAGGTCCGCCCTTTCTGTCGACAATTTGCGGAGCCCCTAGCGAACAGGTCAAACCCTTGGGTTGATGATTAGGCCGTGCTCAATTATACTTCGGTCGACTCAGGGAATATCTTCGTTGGACCAAGCAAAGACATCCAAGTTTTCTTTAACTACTTCTTCTAGTGAAGTAGCAATTTCTGAAGGCAATTCCTTGCCAAACTGGATGGGATAGTCTTTACCATCCTTGACAATGATCTTCATTATAATTTCACCTTCGGGGCTTGGCCTGGAGGAGGATATCTTTGAGAGCTCGCTTGACGCAGGGGCATCCTCCAAATGGTCTTGCACATTATTTATCTATCTAGGATCTAGGGGTGGACCATGGCCATACTCTGCCCTTCGCGCCGCATCTTAGTCACCGAGGACTGTAAGCACTCCTCCTTGTGTGGGAATCTTCAGGCATAGATAATTGTGATGTGCCACAGCTCCGAATTGATTTAGCATTCCCCTTCCAAAGATGACATTATAGGCATAAGGGGTGTCGACGACATCAAATATCACCTCCTACGATCTAGCCAGGAGCCCCTCTCCGAAGGCGACCACGAGGCCTATTTCGCCGAGGGCATCGAGAGGAGGGCCTGCGAAGCATTGAAGCGGACGAGCTGCTAGAAGTAGATGCTTCCACGGGATGCACAACTAGTCGAAGGCCTGGACGAAGATAATATCTGTGGAGCTTCCGCTGTCAACCAGCACTCTCTGGACCTCCGTTCCTGCAATGTCAGCAGTGATAACAAGGGGGTCCGCATGAGGAAATTTAATACCCGCTACATCAGCTGCGGAGAAATATAAAGGCATGTGAGACCACTCAGGCATTTCAGAAGCTGACGAGGAGGTCCCAATATGCCCTACTTCACGAACATATTCTCTTCGTTGCCGTTTTGACATGCCGCCCAAGGTTCCTCCTCCGGAGATGGGGAGGACTACTCGCTTGTCGCAGTCTTGTGTATCTTCTTGCTTAGGATGTGGCATAACACTGACCACTGAAGACTGTCTTGGGGCTTCGAAGCTGTCTACACGTCCAACGGTCTGCACCAGCTCTAGACGTGTCTCGGGAGGGGCTCGGTCAGTAGTGCCTCAACCGGAGCTCCTCTCGAGGTACTCGCTCCACAGAGCTAGTATAGACTTACATGCATCAGTAGCATGGCTTCGATTCTCACAGTGTACACAGTAGAAGAAGGCTTGGCCTCTACCAGCCGGCTTCCCTGGCGGCCTCCAGCCACTGACCTTGCTTCTCGGAGCTTGCTGATTTTTAGGGGGAAATTTGGATGAAGAGGGGGCAATGTTTAAAAGTTCAGAGCGAGGATGCTTTCGCCCTCTTCGTCTGTCATGTTGGTTGTTGTCGAGGTGGTACCCTTGTGATGGAGTCGAAGTCTTTACTTCAAGTTTGACTTCTTGAAGGACGGTTGGCGAAGACGAAGCCTTCCTTCGGAACCATCCTTCTTCCGACCTAGCTGAGGAGCCATGCTGTATAGCATGGGCCTAATGGCTCCAGATGTGATGAGTCATTGTCAACGATAGTCAAAGAGGACTGAAAAGAGAGAAGGTCTGCTGCTTCATGGGCCGCGTGTGACTCAGGTACACAAGCAGCGAGTGACTGTCGGGCTGAGAGAGCTGCGAAGTTGGGCTGGCCCAATCCGGGTACATGGGCTAGGAGCAGCAGAAGACCCACTGGGTTGTTGACCAGGATTGACTCAGGTACACGGGCGGTGTGTGATTGCCGGGCTGAGAGAGCTGCGGAATCGGGCCGGCACAATCCGGGTACCTGGTGCAAAGTCGGTGGAGGCTTTGTCAGTTTCGGCGCAAAACTGACGACCGCTGATCTTGTATCGGACTGTCCAGAAGAGAAGCCATAGTCGCTACGAAAGCTTAGCTTCCGGATAAGTCATCTGTAAATAGGAGTTTTCTATTTTGTCCCTAGGACCACAGTCAGTCAGTCGAGTCTGTAAAAAATCCTAAGGGTTGTTTAGTCTTTTCCTTTATTTAAGTGTCTATAAAAAACCTTAAGGGGCTGGTGGAATATTCCTAGTATTGGGCAGCCTATAAATAGGGCCCCAATCCCTAGGGTTAGATCACCCTTTCTAGAAATCACTTTTTAATCAATTGGGTCATTTTTATTCTCTTTGTTCCCTGCTCCTTCTCCTGCACGCCGCTAGGAACTTTCTCCTGTTCATCGTGAGTTCCTATTCATCATGGTTCTGGTTTTTTGCGTGTTTTTGATTCATGTGTGCTGTGTTTGAGTTTCTTGTTTACTGCATTGTTTTGAGTGGCTGTGAGTTGTTTTCTCTGTGCGAATGGCCTTCACGGGATGCTACTGTTCTTGCAATGAGTAGTACTAGTTCTTGCATACAGCAAGTAGTACCTACTCCCTATAGCTACAGTACTCTAGTACTCTATCTTTGCTTTTTCCTGTGTAGCTTTTTGATCGAGTGGACAATGCTTTGCTTTTCCCTGGCTGTTTCTGGTGAAGCCCTGTTGTTTGTGCGAAGTCTTTCAGATCTGTGAAGCAGGCTTCGACCTGACTTCTTCGAAGGCTTTGCTAGGACTCCGTTTTTGAACTGTAAACCTTATTTCGACGTATGCTCTGTGCTTAGTTTTTTATTCTCTTGGCATACTTCGGCAGTCCTTGCGAAGGTACTCCGACTCAAGCTCTGCGAAGCATACTTCGACAGGCTTCGAAGTTATCTTTGAAGCATGTCTTTCTGGTAGACTTCGCTGGATGTGTGTTCTCTGAGATTTTTCTGCTGCTGTCTTTTCCGAAGGTCTCAGTTTGTGAGTTCGAAGTTTGTTTTTCGAAGTGTGGTTGTGGACTTCAACTTCTTGTGTGACAACACCTGCAGACTTCGTTACGAAGTTGGTCTGTGTGTCGAAGGTCATCATTTTAGTAGTCATACCTCAATCAAAGGTAGCTTCGAAGATAGATTGTAGCCTTCGATTTGATTTTTCTGCCGTGTGTCGGGCTTCGCTTCTCTCTCGGAGGTTGATTTTCTGTGAACTTTGTTCGAAGCTTTCTTATCGAAGTCTAGGCTTCAAAGTACACTGTTCGAAGCAAGCTTCGATACATTCATACTTCGTTTCGAAGCATACTTCGCTCTCTGCTACACTCGAACTAGGCTAGACTCAACAAACCTTCGGCACTTCAACGACTACCTTCGCTAGACTTCGACAAGGGACTCCGAAGCAGGCTTCGACACTGCGAAGCAGGCTCCACCAAGTTTCGAACATGAGACAAATTTGAACAGTAACTTCTCATCTTTTTTCATGTACACTTAGATCATCTACTGAGAAGTTTGATCTACCATGTGTTGAATAATTTGTTTATCTGCTTGTTAGCTCTATGTTGGTGTTTCTTTGTCTAGGACACTAGTCTTTTCTAGGCCAGATACTTTTAGACTTAGGCAATCTGTTCAAGCTTTGCTTCTTAGTATTTTGAGGTGCGTTGGGTGTTGGGAGCAGGCCATAGATTCGAAAGAATATTTGAGGCGCCCATTCACCCCCCCCCCCCTCTGGTCGCTACCTTTGGTCCTACACTAGCATACTCCTCAAAGTAGGCCATTAGCTGCGCTACTAAGGAAATATGCTTCCGGTGAAGCTTGTCGAGGAGGCCTGCATTTGTGACTCCTTCCCAAGCTGCATCAACTACATATGATGTGGACAGCCCTCTTATCTGTGACTTCGTATGAGCGAAGCGCTTGAAAAATTGCCGCAAAGGTTCTCCAGGTTGCTGCTTCACCTAAAAAATACTCCCGGTAGACATAGGGGGCACGAAGGTCCCTTGGAAGTTACTCACGAACTTCCTTCTTAATTGCTCCCAAGATCTAATTGATCCTGGTTTCAAAGACCAGAACCAACGTAGAGCAACTCCTTCGAGCGCTAGGGGGAAACACTTCTCCATTGTGTCTCGGACCCCTCTACTAGTTTCAATTGCTAAAGCATAAGAGCGAGAGAATTCTCCGGGATCTTCCTCTCCGAAGTACTTACATAGCTTCGATGTCCTAAATTTGGGATCGAAGCGCACCTTCTACAAGTCTTGGTGTAACAGAGATTCATCATCGAAAGAAGCATTCTCAGTGGTTCTATGAATCTCAGAGGCTTCAGGATAGAAGGTTGGACCATCATCTTGAGGTACCTCCGGGATGACAGGGCTAACCTAAAGGCGAAGCCTGTCGACAGCTTCCTATCTCCACCTTCTCACTTCGGCCTGAAGAGGAGCCATTTGAGTTGCCACGTCATTAGGACGATCTTCATTTCCTCCGGAGGGGACCTCCGGGTCTTGAGAACTGAAGAAGTCAGTTCGGAGCACGGATGGAGTCTCAAGAGGGGCTCCGTATGCTTGAGGAAGAGTATTTGTTCCGGGAGTTTGAGGTGGGGGACCACATAGGGTCCTCCGACCTCGGTGGTGTTCGAAGATCTCAACTCAGAGGTCCGAGAAGACCTCGGAAGGGGACTAGTGCCTAGGCTCCACTTAGGAGGCATGTATCTAGGAAAGGATTGGTAGAGAACGAAGTTTTTGTACTAGGTTCCCCACAGACGGCGCCAACTGTTGGTGTAAAATATTACGCTAACATGTTTAAAGAACTAAAGTGTTTAACAAGTGATGTGTCTGTTTAAGAAAACTATTACAAGCCTCTGAGATGGATAATAGCTTGAGATAGTTTGAAGTGTGTATTGAATATCGGAGTATTCGATACCCTTTATAGAGTGAAGAGGGGTATTTATAGACCGAATACATAGGGAAAAGACTTCTCTACCCTCTAATTACAACTGACTAATAAGATACTATTTAATATTCTTCATAGGGTTAAAAGAGTAAAAGACTAGTCTAATCAGTGAGAAGATAGATCTTCCATCCTTGCTGGCAGTATCCCTTCGGGTGAAGAGGCTTCAGAAGGCTCCATCATGTCAAAGTACTGACGGAGGCCTCCACGACAAATAGCTCTGAATATTGTGAAGTCTTGATGTTGTATTTATCTCCGAAGGTAAAGCTTCAGACTTTGTCTCTTCTGCTGGAATTGATATAGAAATTTCCTTGACTTCTAGAGGATGAAATATTTTCCCCCAACAATCGTGATTATGTTTTCGGAAACAGCCGCATAACAACCTTTTATAGGCAGAAATAACTGCGATGATTAAGGCAGTCTTAATAGGGTAACCATCGACTTGATGATCCAGGGTCGACCGTTGGAGTCCTAGCACTCAAGAAAATATTTTCCCGAGTGCCGAGTCAGGTGATTGGGTGGTTCCTCACGGGTCGGTCTTCATAGCAGTCGGCGGCCCGGCAGTCGGAATGAAACCACTCGGCGAGGTACCTAGGGTTATATCCCTGGTAGACCTGGTGTGGTCAGTAGAAATTAAAGAGGTCCGATCAAAGCTGATCAAAGGAGTGCGTCTGTTGCATGTGACCAAAAATAGAGGAGCCGATAGAGATGAAGATAGAGATCCAAACAGAATCGGTTACAATCATAGAGGACGACAAGTCTCCATACTATAAATATTTATTTAGTAGGTAGATAAGGGATACAACTACTACAACCACAAAACTACTCGCGGCGCATCACCATCCTTGTTAATTCAAGGTTAATCCCGGCAGGACTTGGCACTCGGAGTCGGGATGCATCATCTCAATTTCCGGTAAAGAGGTAAGTCCCGCCACCCTGGTGATCATATCAGCTAAGTTGGTGTCGTTCAAGGCTGCATCGCTTCAATCTCTCATGACACCGGTTCGGTTAGTATGATCGCTAGTTTATCTTGATGTGCTAGCTAGGTTTTAGGCTGTATCATTACGATCTCTTAAATTGGCATAGATCGGACACTGTAGGTTGAGGCTTGATCGGTTAAGTTCGACATCTCGATCTATTGTGCTTGGTTTATGTTGTACACCATTCATCAGAATAAAGTATGCATGATATGTCAAAAGATTGTTAGTCATTCATGATTTATAAACCATCTTGGTTAGGTCCGATCTTGTTGTCATGATGGTTTAATAGTATGGAAACATTATCTGGTATGCTAAGTTTAGATTCTATCGGAGTACATCCGATGGGTTACCTTTTGATTCCTTGTTATATATTTTGGCATCAGGGATTACCGATTGGTTCGAGCGCATAGGTCTGATTGTATGGGAATTGTGTGTCAACCGATCTCCTAATCATACCCGATGTCCCTTTGCCGATACTCACGTATCGGCATATATCATGTCCATCAGTTCAACGGCCGATCGGCGTTGCTACTAACTATTTTGTTGTACCTTATCAGTTTTAGGGTCAAACTGATTAACACGCTTAGAACCTTATAAGATTATAGGACCTGTACTAGAGTTAAGCAGATCTCTCGGGCCACACGTGTAACCAAAAACGACACCAACAATAGAGAAAAAACCCCTAAGAGATAGATGTGCCCACAACCGAATTTGGTTATCTTAATATTCAAGATTAAGTTACCCAGTGGGAAAATTAGGAGAAAAAGTACATAGCATGTGTCTTGGTTGCACGAATTGCCTCATTAAAAACCTTAATATGAGAAACTTCAAGAAAACTCATTCAAGAGAAAAAAGAGTATAATTCACCCAAATATTTCATAAGATCTTCAAGATCAATTCAGGTACTTAGTCTGTTTGATTAAGATTCAATTCTTCTTATCGGTGTTATGTGAAGTTTCTTCACATGAAATATATAAGTCTTTAAGTCTAACAAACACATCTTTCAAAGCTAGATATTTTTAGAGAGACTTAGTGAATAACTTGTGAGATTTTCACATGACTTGGTGTGTATCACCATTAGTTCATTCATCTTATGCAATTCATGAGCATAGAAGAACTTGGGGTTTATGAGCTTAATCAAATTTCTTTTCACATATCCTAACTACAGTTGTGCAACGCAAATTATATTATCTTCATGGATAATAATGGAGGGTTTTGACATGAAAGTAGGTTTACAACAAACGTAATGTCTAGCCTAGTGCAATAGGTTCAGTACATTAGTGTACCTACATACTTAGGTATGGGAATTCTGATCCTAAGATTTCTTCCCCTCTTCTCTAGATTTGTATGGATTTATGGTCTGCTTGCAATGACCTTCTGTCCATGGGGTTTTTTTATGGAAATGACTTTTCAAAGCCAATCGTCTCCAACCCTTTCTGAGTGTAAGTTAACTGATGTAATAGAATTCATCAGTCACATGCTTTAGTTGCAACCCTAAGAAAACTTGATTCTATCCCAGTATTTCATTTCAAACTCAAATTCAAACAATGAGTTTGGTTCCTCAATTTCTCATGGTATTCATACCATAATCCATTTAGGTATCTTCATTATTCATGCAAAAAAATTTTCAAAAATATACTATATACTACTAAGACTATTTCTATCCTTTCTATCTTGGTTCGAGGCATGATACTTCATGTATCTTCATATAAATGTCTAATCCAAGCTCCCATGCAAGTAACAATATCAATTAATTTATTACTCAACATAATATGACTTCAAGTCGATTTTCAACTTCATGTTGATTCTTTCAACTCCTAATTGATTTCAATCTTCAACTACTAGTTAACTTTCGTTTAGATTATATTTCAAAGGTAATTCAGCCCATGATCGGAGAATAGACTTCACAATCAACTCCTACTAGTTGATTGAATACTTTATACAACAAACCATGCTTTATCTTTTACTATTTTCTTCTTCTTCTTTTTGTAAGACAATTCAGTTGTCATTGCCTTCTTACAATCTTCTCAATTTGACCTCTTCATTCATTCAACGAGCAATACAAGCTCAAGGTCAAGATTTATGATTGTAGCAAAAATAGATTGTAAGTGCAAATAATTGATAGTTGCTATATCAAAGGATTCATCCGAGCTTCTATAACTTCTAGTTATGTCATCATGGGTTGCGCATTCTGGTGCTTCATCATCTTGCTCTCTATTATTTCCCAACATAGGAGCAAGGTCTTTTAGTGTACTAGTGGCTATTTTGGTGCACACCTTTTCGCTAGTCTTTTCCTTCGTGAGAAGATTCATATTGGTATGCTTATTTCTAAGATTCCATACCATTGTCAGGTCTCAACTGGCTCCCCTTCTTTCCATGGGGCAACTTTTGTGATTAAGTATGATAAGCTCTCATATCCTATTTTCACCAGACACCTCCGGTTACTTAGGGACATGAAGAACCAGAGTTCTCGCCCTATTATTTTTGTTTGAGACCTCTAGATGAGATGATGGATAGTGTTCTTTCTTCGGTATTTCACCCTCTCCGGTGCATTACATTTAGGTAATACAACTTAGTCATGCTTTTCATATCACAAAAACAATTAGGCAGTATAACTTCTAGTTATTTGGCACTTCAGGTCCTTTTGTACTTCTAGTACTTCTTACATTGCATTCACTAGTGTGAAGTAATTTGCACAATTCATTTCATTTCTACCATAATTTATCGACATTTTTCATGCAAGGATGCATTCTCTCCCCCTAAATGATGGAAAATTATAAAAGTATAAGGCTACATGCAAATCTCCATTCACAAGTTCTACGGACTTTCGGAGAGAGCCTTTTCAATCGACTATGGTAGTAGGATATGCGCATACTTCTGTTGGAAAATTCAACACTAGTTGCAATGTTGTTGAGTAGATGTTGTATGTCAATGGTTTGAATTCTTCTTGAGATCCGCTTCATTTATAATTGCATGTCTTATTCATGACAGATAAATGATAACTCTACAACAATGGTATAGCAATTCTTCTAATTCTTCATTGCTTATGCTTAGTCCATTCAAGTGGACAAATGATACTTAGTGCACTACTTTGCCTCTAATGTCAATGCATTAGTCATCAAGGACTATTCTTTAGTGTTGTCCATTCAAGTGGACTACTATTTGATGATCAAGACATGAGGGTTAAGAAGGTAATAGACATGCATGTGTTTATTACAAAGATTTATGAGATTCAAACAATATCATTATAGCCCATGTAGGGTTCAATAAGACCAAAATATTCTCTAGATGCACTCTAGGAATGATTTCTCATCGATCTAGTGAGTAATCGCCTAGTGATGTATGCTTACATGCTAATCTTCAGGATTTAGGAAATTATTTCACTTTTAAGCTATAACCATATGAGTTGTTAATTTATTTTCTCATAATTCAAAAACCAAAATTGACATTATGCATAATTCTAAATGGGAGAAATAAAGTCTTAAAGTAGCATACACTTCAAATGTATTTATAGCATAGCCCAAATATTAAAGAATGTATACTTCTAGTGTAATTTCTTCAATTTCTGCAAACCTTAAGAAAGATTAAGTGGGTTCAAAATACAACAATGCTTCATTACTATGCAAAGTTATCCCACAAATAATATGACCATGGATCTTCAAGGGACTACAAAATGCATTTGTTACTTCTAGCAACAATCATAATATTTCTAGTTCTCTTTCATCTAGAAACATTTCTTTCTCAAAGTTATATTTATGGATCTGCAAGCCATAATTGATTCATTCCTTTTATTTGGGTGCTACACAAGATTCTACTCTAAGACAATCTATTCATGTGCGAGGAAGTAGCAAAAGAATAATAAATGCCTTAAACATGCTATGATATACCGGAAATAATTCATTCATTGCAGTGAAAGACATTTGCTATTCGAAAACTTCTAATCTTTCATTCAATTCGCTCTTCGAGAGTTACAATTATTCAATCTTCTAATATTTAGCTACATTCAGATGACATAAAAACTATAATTCTTGATAGAGTCTACATGTAGGCTAGCTACTTCTTCATTGGTAGCTGCTTTTCACTTGTGATGGCATTAGTAGGTTTCTATTAGCATCATGAGAAAATTAACCAAGATTTCATGGACACTGTCACATGTCATGGGAGATGTGCAGTCTCAACCATAAGGGTGTCCTTACTCACTACGATGGTGAGGTGTATCTCAAGTTGTTAATTCTAGTATTTCTCCATGATGTACTTCGGTGCCTTTACAAATTCTAGAACCATATGGCTTGACATTCTTCTTTATTGTCTTGTCATTCTCATCACTAGGCACTTCACTTTATATGTCATCACTTTCCTTTCATCCCTATCCCACTTCTTATGATGGGTTTTGCGCAACTTCAAAGAAACGACATTAGCCTCAAGGCTATTATACTTTCATTGTGGCTACGAGACGAAGTTCTTCTTTGAGAGTTCATCCTAAACATCGCCGAGCTACAACATGTCAATCAATTCAGGATACTTCATGTATTTTGATTGACGATGGTTGGGTGTGGATTCTGTCACATTTAGGTGGAGAGTGGCGAGAGTATTTTTAATTTCTCCTTAATCTGAAATCTCTTTCAAGCAGAGATTTAGAATTGTACCGATTCAGTGCTACATGGAGACAAACTCTTAGGCATATAGAAATGAGTAAGAGTCGGATCCATTTTTGCTCTACTAGAGGCTTCATGGTGTATTTGACACACTCGAAACGCTCATTCAGGGCATTTCATAGCACTCATCCTTCAAAGTGGAGAGGCATGTCAGAGAAAATGAAGTGCTTGATCATTTTCATCTGGCATAGGGCAAGTTTGTTATTGCCCATCGTCTAAAGTATTGCAGAGCTTCTTGGCTCCAAGTATGATCTAGACGTCCGATACCTAGGTGAGATGGTTGCAGCCATCTGTACTTTTCTCAGTGAACTGCTTGGTCACGATGCAAGTCATATATGATACGCATGTTACTTTTAGTAAAATTGCATCACATTTCTAAATAGAGAAATGAATAAAATTACTGCAATTTTCCAGTATTTTTCTATGCAATTCTATATTTACTAATAAAAGTACTAATAATTAAATGCATATGGAAAATTAAATACATTAAAATAATAAACAACAAATAAGCATAGAAAATATTGCTGAAAGGAAAAACGAATGCGAAATTTGGATTCTAGAGGTCCTTTTATGCGAGAAAAGGGTATTTCCTGAATTTTCATATAACCCAACCACTAGAGCCTGCTGGAGGCAGGACCTATCTGCGCTATTCGGACGTGCCAGATCCTGCCGCTATAGTGTGGGCCTTTGGTCCGTGCGTGGCCTATATGGGCTATTCGGACGTGCTTGCGGCTGGGTTGAAAACCCATCCACTAGAGCTTGCCAGAGGCGGGACCGTCATCAGCGGCACAGGTTGCGCATGCACACAATGGAATGGCATGGTGCGATGGTGATGTAGTGGCGACTGTACCCGATGGCGGTGATCAGCGAAGGTGCATGCAGGCACAGCACAAAACACGACGCCGACAGCTACGCTTCTAGGTGGTGAAGTGGTGCGCGCGGGTACATACCACATCAGTAGCAGCCCTTCCAGTGCTTCCAGGGCACGTTCGGGCCATGACAGGCAGCTTGCACGGCTTGGTGTGGCCTCCATCAATGGAGCGCAAGGCATGGCGCAGTGACTGCCCGCATTTAGGTGTGATGACGATGCCACCAGGCACGTGAGGGCGCTATGTGCAGGAGGTGCACCGGTGTCTACCTCATACAAATGACACAGCACGGCGCGACGTTGCGGTCAGCGACGGTGGCAGCCAATGCCGCATACGGGTGGTGCATGCTTGGAGCGTGGACGGCAGCCACGTGTGGAGAAGGGCCGGATCACTGGCGCATTTGGGCGGCGCAGCAGTGCCTATTTGCGCTAGTAAATGCAACATACGGTGCGTTGGGGTAGGGCTGGCCGATGGTGATGTTTCAGTGCAATGGACGGGTTGCCAGCGGGGGCACCGGTGGCCATGCGGTGGCGTTGGCGTACCGGGGTGCATGCGGGCACGAGGCAAACACGGTTGATGACTACTATCACAACGCCTTATAGGACGGCTGGCTCGTGGCCATGGCCATGTTGTACATCATGTCGCCGTCTTTCGCTCATACAATAGATTAGATCTAATCTATAAACACAGTATAAAACATGTCATTGATTCCAACAGATCGTTTTCTTACTCACATAGATCTTCATACTGATGACGTGTTGAGAAACTGTTTTGCTACCAGCGTAGTCCATAGCGTATTTGATAACGGGGAAAACACAGTGTGTATGGAAAAAAGCTGAATTTCGTTATTGCTCATTCAACTTTGTACAACTCAGGAGAGGACTCCTCTATTTATAGAGTAAAAACCTCTTAGAGATAGATATGCGTACAACTGAATTCGGTTATCTTATTCTTCAGATTAAGTTTCCTAACACCCCTCACGCCAATGATCGATCGGCCCAGGGAACGCTGAGTCTACCTTATCTAGTGATGCTATTACGGGCTATTGCTAAAGTGATGCGCGTGTGTTGTCGATGTGGACAAAACATCCCATTGATCCTCCAAGCCAACACATGATTTTGGCCCACCTACAAGTGAGACATGATTTGGTCAAGGCATTGGTGGAGCAGACCTTGAGATATTTTATTATTGAACCCATGTCGCAATTGTTGATCGTATCGAGGCACGAGTTTGGTGGAGAAATGCCACCTCTGGCCAATAATTTGGCTTTCATGATCAAACAGAGGGACGAATAGAACTGACTGGTTTTGTAAATTTTTTCGGCGAAAAAACCTTTTTGATTGCACGATAAAGGAGAAACATATTGAAACACATTCTTGAGTAATCTCTTAAACATTCTCAAGGAAAATTCCTACTAAAACTTTGCTTTACACATATAATAAATAGCCATAAGGAAGTAATTGTTTCACTAATAACAAATGGGTACGTAGCTGAGTGGTAGAGCAATTGACCCCAGATCAATAGGTCACAAGTTCCAAAATACTACTATATTTTTTATTTAACAATCAAACATGTTCTTTATTTTTTACTTGACACTTATTTTTAGTTAACAATCCAAAATGTTCTTTGTTTTTAAAAATACAAAATGTTATCCCAAATTCTTCCTAGTTGTGAAACGTAACCTTGAAATTGAATGTGGTATTTTTTCTTCGGCGCGTATTGATATTACTTCCCAAATTCTTCTGGACTTTGGAATATAAACTTGGAATTAATTGTGTTATTTTTTACTCAACAAAGCAAATGCTATCCCAAATTCTTCCGAGTTTCGAAACATAACTCTGGAAATTAATTATGATAGTTTATTTCTTCTGCATGTACCGATATTACTTTCCAAAATGCTATCTTTCAATTACATACAAAATTCTTCTAGGTTTTGGAATATAGCCATGGAATTAATTGGGTTGTTTTTTTACTCAACAATCCAAATGATATCCCCAATTCTTCAGAGTTTCGAAACATAACTATGAAATTAATTGTGATATTTTCTTTCTTCTGCACGTATTGATATTACTTCCCAAAATGCTATCTTTTAATTAATTAATTAATTCTTCTGGGTTTGGAATGTAGCCATGGGTTTAATCGGGTTAGTGTTTTACTCAATAATCCAAATGATATCCCCAATTCTTCCGAGTTTTGAAACATAACCTTGAAAATAATTGTGATATTTTTTCCTGTACACGTACTGATATTACTTTTCAAAATGCTATCCTTTAATTACTTACAAAATTCTTCTGGGTTTTGGAATATAACCCTAGAATTAACTGTGTTATTTTTTTACTCAACAATCCAAATGCTATCCCAAATTCTTCCTGGTCTTGAAACATAACCCTAAAACTAATTGTGGTATTTTCTTTCTTCTGTACATGCTGATATTAATTCCTAAACTGCTATCCTTTAATTGCATACCAAATTCTTGTGGGTTTGGCAATATAACCCTAGAATTAATTGTGTTATTTTTTACTCAACAATCCAAATGCTATCCCAAATTCTTCCAAGTTTTGAAACATAACCCTGAAACTAATTGTGATATTTTCTTTCTTCTGCACGTACTGATATTACTTCCCAAAATGCTATGCTTTAATTACTTACCAAATTCTTCTTGGTTTTGGAACATAACCCTGAAATTAATTGTGCTATTTTCTTTCTTCTGCTCTTACTGATTTAACACAATGGCAAGATTGTGTGCGCGCGCCATGCTCCTTCCGGTACTCGGTTTCGCCACACAGTAACAAAAAAAGCTTCTTACTTTGATCTGTCACTTCGTCAGTGTCAAGGAGAATTCACCATCAATATCAAGATTAATTAATTTGGTTCTTTCCACTCTTTTTACATGCGCCAAAAAGAATTAACAGAAAGATCATTTTAATGTTTCATTGGTCAGGTCTAGAGTACAAACTATTCTTACACGAATGACAACAGCTAAAACCGCTAACCATCACGGATGAACAGAATGAAATATTCAAATGTAACAACTGAAATTCTACGTACCCAGGAACGCTGATGCCCTTTGGTCTTCAGGATCGAAAAGGAGCAGAGAGAACGAACCTTGCCTGCTCTAAGGTGCTTTCCCTACTTACAATGCATATACATGGCGATTGATCTGAAGCTCTGAACGACATCTTTGACTACTAAATATGACCAACAAAAATGGTCCGTACTTGGTTGAGGCAAATCAAAAGTTGCGGCTTGTGCAGCCTGTTGACAACTTCTGTGAGACTGAAGCCTAGCAAATTTTGGATGCTGTGGCATGCGGTAGCTTTGCTTAAAAGACCCCAAGCTTTGATTGTGGTGCCATGGAAACTTGAGGTCGGGATTCCTTTCCTACACGCGACAAGCTTTTCGAGGTATTCTGCTGCTGGGTTAGCATTTTGGGGGTCATTCTCTGAATGGCATCTTTACTACTTAATAACACCTGTAAAGGAACCAAAACAACCAGTGAGTGAGTACACTATCTTAACAAGTTCCTTCAATCAGATGCACTAAAGAGAAACAAGCAAAGATGCTAGCAATTTGTGGGGATTTTGCACATGTTATCTTTACAAGAGAAACCTGATCCAATTTAGTCGATTTTATGCAACATTTCAGGAATATAGTGAATATTTCTGTCAAGGGCCTCGGCGCCCAAGACAGCGGGGCCTCGACTACGTAGTTCGTAGTCTCGGCGGGTAGGAGCGCTAGGGATTTTGCCTAGCTGCTCAATTGCGAAGGGGATGAGATTTAGAGTAGAGGAGGTAGGAAAGTAGGAGTTTATTGCTTACTCCCAAACTGCCGAATACATGGCTTATTTATAGCCTGGAGGCCAGCTAACAAAAAGAAATCAATCTTCTAATCGTGCGGCTAATCTGCATGGCTGCATCTCTATCTGCATGGCCGCGCGCGCCTAACTCGCTAAGCCGCCGGCCCCTGGCTGTTCCGGAGCGCACGGCTGCGCCGAGCCTGACTCCTGCGTTCCCTGGTCAACCGGTGCTCTGGCCTGCGTGGCTGTTTGTGCGGAACCCTCATCCGGCGTCCCTGGCTGCGCAGAACCACCCGCCCTTTGCGGCTGCTCGGTTGCTCCTGCCACTGCGGAACCGATCGGAGCGGCTGGTGGTTGCTCCCGAAGACCCGGCCGACACTGGTATCGGATGCCCCACATGACATCTCTCCCTCCCTCGACGAGCAGCTCGTCCTCGAGCTGAAATGATGGGTAGCGCTCGATGAAGTCGTCGAGGTCCTCCCATGTGGCTGACGATGGAGGTTCGCCTTTCCACTAGATGAGTAGCTGGCGGACACCTCGTGCGATACGTGAGCAAGTCGCGCGTTCTGGTTCAGGAGTTGCCGCACCGTAGTGGATTGGGGGAAGTTCCGGCGGGGCGGTTGGAGGTGTGCCGGCGAACTTCTTTAGGAGGCCCACATGGAACACATCGTGTAGCCGCGACTGTGCCGGCAGCTCAAGGCGGTACGCGACCTCGTTGATGACCTTTGAGATGTGGTACGGCCCGTAGTAACGTGGCTTGAGCTTGCCCTTGGTCGGTAGATTGATGGATGACGCGGCCCGTTGTCGAAGGCGGAGCCACACCCATTCGCCGACTTCATGTTGGACTTCGCGATGGTTTTTGTCGTAGTAGGACTTGTAGACTGCTTGTGCCTGTTGCAACCGGTAGCGAACGTCGGCTAGCATCTCGTCCCGTTCTGCCATACTTTTCGCCACAACCGCCACCCTCATGTCGCCCGACTCGTAGGATATGATCGAAGGAGGATCGCGGCCGTACACGACCTTGAATGGAGTCTCCTGGATTGTCGTCTGGTAGGCGGTGTTGTAGATGTACTCCGCCCATGGAAGCCACCTGAGCCACTGTCGTGGTCTATCTCCTGTGAAACAACGAAGATACATAATAATGATTTTGTTAGCAGCCTCCGTCTGGCCATCCGACTGGGGATGGAATGCTGATGTCATGTGTAGTTTTGTCCCGGTGAGGCGCATGAGTTCCTTCCAAAAAGCCGAGGTGAAAACGGGGTCATGGTCCGAGACCATGGACTGTGGTACGCCATGTAGGCACACAATCTCGGCGAAGAACACTCGAGCCACCGATTCCCCCGTGTATGGGTGCGCCAATGCCATGAAATGATAGTATTTGCTGAAGCGGTCTACCACTGTGAGGATGACGGATTTGCCCCCCACCCGAGGGAGTGCCTCCATGAAGTCGAGGCCGATGTCCGTCCACACAGTCGTGGGTACCGGTAGGAGTAGAAGCAGGCCGGCTGGATGCAAGTGATCTGACTTGTACCTCTGGCATGTGGTGCAGCCGCGGATATATTCCTGCACCGTTTTACGTAGGCCAGGTGCATGGAAGTCGCGGTGTAGACGATGTAGGGTGCGTTGAACTCCTTCATGGTCGTCGTCGTGTACGGCGACGAGGATCTCCTGAAGTAACGACGATGTCGGCGGAATGTAGAGGCGGCCGTTGAAGGTGACCAGGCCGTTGGTGAGCGACCAGGGTGGCTCCTTGGTGCCTGTTGTGATCTCCTCGCGTATCGCGACGAGCGCCGGGTCTGATGATGTTGCGTGACGCAGCTGATCAATGAAGTCGAAGCGAGGACCCGAGATGGCCATAGTTGCCGGCTCCTCCGTGTCCCGACGGGAGAGGGCATCCGCCACCATGTTCGTATTACCGGCCTTGTACTCCACCGTGAAGTCGAATCCCAGTAATTTGCCGACCCAGTGATGCTTCGGAATTGTTGCCAAGCGCTGGTCGAGCAGGAACTTGAGGCTGAAATGATCGGTTCTTACCACAAATTGGCGCCCCCAGAGGTATGGCCTCCAATGGCGAATGGCCAGCACCAGGCCGATGAGTTCCCTTTCGTATGCTGCTAGGGAACGGTGCCTGAGTGCGGCCGACCTGCTGAAGAAAGCCACCGGATGCTTGTCTTGGAGAAGGACGGCCCCAAAACCATACGTGGAGGCGTTGCACGTATGGTGAAATCCGGCAAAGCGAGGACGGGTGCCGTGGTGACCGCCGTCTTGAGGGCCAAAAAGCTGTTGTCGCCTCCTGTGACCAAGAAAACCCCTCTTTGCGGAGGAGGGCTGTTAGGGGAGCGGCAACCACGCCAAACTCCTTGACGAACTTGCGGTAGTAACCCGCAAGACCGAGAAACCCCCGAACCGCTCGCGCCGAGCGTGGTTGTGGCCACTCTGCTACCGCCTGCACCTTGGCGGGGTCCATGGCTACTCCTGCCGCCGAGATGATGTGGCCGAGGTAGGAGATCAACTCGACGCCGAACGCGCACTTGGATCGCTTGACGAAGAGGCGGTGTTGATGCAGGATGGTGAAGATAGTTCGCACTTGTCGGAGATGATCTGCCCACGTCTCGCTGTAGATGAGGATGTCGTCGAAGAAGACGAGGACGAAGCGTCTTAGGTACAGCCGTAGGACGTCGTTCATGAGCGCCTGGAATGTTGCTGGCGCATTGCAGAGGCCGAACGGCATCACCAGGAACTCGTAGAGGCCGTCGTGGGTGCGGAAGGCGGTCTTGGCGACGTCCTCCGAACGCATCCGCACTTGGTGGTAGCCTGACCGCAGATCGAGCTTGGTGAAGAAACGGGCGCGACGCAGTTCGTCGAGGAGTTCATCCACCACCGGGATCGGGAACGCATCCTTGACGGTGATGGCGTTCAGTGCACGGTAGTCGACGCAAAACCGCCAGGACCCATCCGGTTTGCGAACCAACAGGACTGGCGAAGAGAAGGCGGAACAGCTCCGACAAATGATGCCCTGGGTGAGCATGGCAGTGCATTGTCGTTCTAGCTCGTCCTTGTGTGCGGCCGGATAACGGTATGGTCGTACGGCCACCGGGGCGGAGCCGGGTAGCAGGTTGATGCCGTGGTCGCGTGCGCGGGGCGGTGGCATGCCAGTCGGCTCGGCGAAGATGCTGGCGAACTCATCGACGATGGCGTCGAGGAAGTCGCGACCTCCACAGGTCTTCAGCGCCGATCCTGGTGGACCTGCTATGCCGTGCCAGCACACCTGGCGGTCACCACGCCAAAATGTCATGGAGAGGGTGCGGAAATCCCACAAGAGCGGCCCCAGCGTCGCCAACCATTGTGTGCCCAAGATGACGTCGTAGCCCGCGAGTGGAAAAGCGAAGAGGTCCGCCGAGAACGCCTCTTGCTCGACGTGGAAGACCACCGTACGGTATACGCCATGGCACGGCACACGCTCTCCATTGGCCACCGTGACGCGCATCTTATCGATGGTGGGTGACGGCAGCTTGACGCGGTTGGTCGCCTCCTCGGCGATGAAGTTATGTGTGGAGCCGGAGTCGATCAGGGCGAGGAGGGAGACGCCGCCAAGCGTGATCTTCATATGCATCGTCTCGCTTGTGCGTACGCCAGCGATCGCATGTAGCGATATTTGGGGCTCGGCCGGCGTAATGTCCCCGACGTCGGCAGATGTGTCGTCGTTGTCGTCGTCGTCGTCCGGCGCGAGGTCGAGGAGGAGGATGCGCTGGCACACCCGGTTGTGACCCCGGCTGAACTTTTCATTGCAGTTGAAGCAGAGGCCATGGCGGCGACGTTCCTCCATTTCTGTCTGTGACAGTCTCTTGACTTGGCGGCCTTCCATCTGGACCGGCGCATGCTGGGGTGCGGCCGGTGTTGCGGGCACAGGAAGCGCCGGTCGCGGTGCGGGCGTCTGCAAGATGCCCTTGTGCTGATGTCGAGCCGGTGGTGCGACGGTGGCGGCGTATTGGTCGCGCATCTCCAACTTGCGGGCAAGGCTCATGGAGACGACCAACGACTGTGGATTATGTATTTCCACGTCGAGGCTGAGGGGTGGTTGGAGTCCTGCGGTGAAGATCTGCACCTTCTGTGCCTCCGACAGGTAGCCTGCCTGGGGAAGAAGCGCCTCGAATCGCTCTTGGAAGTCGACGACGGATGTCGTGCGCTTGCACGCGATCAATTCTCCTAGCGGGTTAGCTCGCAGGGGCGGCCCGAAGCGAAGATTGAGAAGCTCGGTGAACCGGCGCCAAGGTGGCGTGCCCTCCTCCCGCTGGACCTGCATGTACCACAGTTGTGCACCGCCTTCGAGATTGTATGACGCCATCCATACCTGCTCCTCCGCGGCGATCCGTTGTTGATGGAAAAAGGACTTGCATCTATTAATGAATGCGAGAGGATCGGATTTGCCGTCGAATTTGGGGAAGTCCATCTTCTGGAACCAGGGTGGCCGGTCGTTGTGGTGCTCGCCGGTGACCAGAGCGCGTGGGCATGTCGACGATGCGTCGGTGCGCTCCTGTTGGAGCCCTTCAACCTTGGACTGCAGCGACTCCATGTTCGTGGCGAGCTGCTTGATCATGGCTGCCAGCTCCGACAAGCCAGGTTCGGCCATGGGGTCGATGGATGGACGGGGTGGTGTCGTGGTGGACGAGGAACGCCTGGAACCTGATACCAAGTTGTCAAGGGCCTCAACGCCCAAGACAGCGGGGCCTCGACTACGTAGTTCGTAGTCTCGGCGGGTAGGAGCGCTAGGGATTTTGCCTAGCTGCTCAATTGCGAAGGGGATGAGATTTAGAGTAGAGAAGGAGGTAGGAAAGTAGGAGTTTATTGCTTACTCCCAAACTGCCGAATACATGGCTTATTTATAGCCTGGAGGCCAGCTAACAAAAGGAAATCAATCTTCTAATCGTGCGGCTAATCTGCATGGCTGCATCTCTATTTGCATGGCCGCGCGCGCCTAACTCCCTAAGCCGCCGGCCCCTAGCTGTTCCGGAGCGCACGGCTGCGCCGAGCCTGACTCCTTCGTTCCCTGGTCAACCGGCGCTCTGGCCTGCGCGGCTGTTTGTGCGGAACCCTCATCCGGCGTCCCTGGCTGCGCGGAACCACCCGCCCTTTGCGGCTGCTCGGTTGCCCCTGCCACTGCGGAACCGATCGGAGCGGCTGGTGGTTGCTCCCGAAGACCCGACCGACGCTGGTATCGGATGCCCCACATGACAATTTCTTTGTCGGAAAATTCCCAGTTTGCGTATACTTGAGTCTAACATACCTGAGTACCAAGCAATAGTTGCAATTAATACAAACATTTGGCTGAGCACGCTACAATCCACTCACCTAGTTATTGGCTTTGCCCGTTATTAGTCACAAAGAATCTAGACATTGTAGAATTAAGTCTATCAAGGGTAACCATCAGTAGGAAACTACAGAAAATTTTTATGCCCAAAACATTCCAGCTTTTACCTCCTTGCCACTTCTTTATGGATGTGTTTCCTCCAATCCTTAAGGACTGAGTGTGTTTGGTTTGTAGAATTCTTGTTCCAGTAAAATAATGTCATGGCCTCAGATCAGGCCCTGGCCCGCCGCGGTACTGTTCACGTGAACAGTACCACCGGTACTGTAGCAGATTAATTGTTGAAATCAGATTAGTTAGTTAAGAGTCCAGTCTAGATTTGATTAAAGAGTCCAAGTCTATTACTATTAGAGTCCAATTTAGTTAAAAGAGTATTTCACTTTAGATTAAGTGGTTAGATTAAATGAGTTAGAATTATATTAAGGTTGTTAGAATCAGATTAAGGTTGTTAGATTAGATTAAACAGGGCTGATGCACTAGAGGAAATCGTCAAGTATTCAGTTTGGCTTGTGCCTTTCTTGTATTCCTACCTCCTCGTCGCGTCGCTGCTGAAAGAGAATGGCTGGGAATTAGTAGATTGATTATGGGGGAGCCCAAGGCTCAATATATATAGGCAAGGATGTCCCAGGAAATAGGAAAGCTCTAATCTAGAAGGAAAGGGCTAAACAAGGAAATAGCTAAACAAGGAAGGAGCTAATTCAGCTAATCTAGGAGATCCTTGCCAAATAATCTAGGGAATCCTTGCCAAATATAAATACTACCAAAACCAGGGAGGGAGGCACCTCTAGGGTTCCAGCCGAACCCCCCCTGGGCCCTTGGGCCTATACATCACGCTAACACGCCCCCGCAGTTTGAACGTCGGTGCTTAGCCACGGACATTCAGACTGGACCGAAACTCAGTGAACACCGAAGAAGGCAGCCCCTTCGTGAAGACGTCGGCGAACTGGGATGTCGTGGGAACATGAAGAACCCGCACGGCACCCATGGCGACCTTCTCACGGACGAAGTGAAGATCGATCTCGATGTGCTTCGTCCGTTGATGTTGTACCGGGTTGGAGGACATGTAGACTGCGCTGACATTATCACAGTAGACAATTGTGGCGCGGCGAAGCGGAATGTGGAGCTCGTGGAGGAGCTGGCGTAGCCAAGAAGCCTCAGCAACACCATTGGCGACAGCGCGGTACTCAGCTTCTGCACTGGAGCGAGAGACAGTATTCTGTCGCTTGGAGGACCAGGAGACCAAGTTGTCGCCGAGGAACACAGCATAGCCCGAGGTGGACTTGCGCGTATCGGGACAACCAGCCCAGTCAGCATCAGAGTAGACCACCAAGTCATCCTGAGTCGATGGTCGGAGATGAAGACCCAGGTGAAGAGTACCCCGAATGTACCGAAGAATGCGCTTGAGAGCGGACAGGTGAGGCTCTCGCGGATCATGCATGTGAAGACAGACCTGCTGCACGGCGTAGGCAATGTCGGGCCGTGTGAAGGTCAGGTACTGCAGGGCGCCAGCAAGACTGCGGTAATCTGACGGGTCGGCGACTGGAGCTCCAGAGTCGGCTGAGGTCTTGGGACTGGTGTCAACAGGCGTAGTGCAAGGTTTGCACTCCGCCATGCCAGCACGATCCAAGATGTCCAACATATACTGCCGCTGAGAGAGAACCATACCATCAGCAGTGCGCTGAACCTGCATCCCCAAGAAGTGATGAAGTTCTCCCAAATCCTTCATGGCAAATTCCCGCTGGAGAGCCAGGATGACTTTCCGCAGAAGATGTGTCGAAGAAGCAGTGAGAATAATATCGTCGACATAGAGGAGCAGATAGGCCGTGTCAGATCCTTGGTGGTAGACGAACAGCGAGATGTCTGACTTGGCCTCCACAAAGCCGAGAGAGACCAGGTATGTGGCGAAGCGGCTGTACCAAGCACGAGGAGCCTGCTTCAACCCATAAAGCGACTTATTCAGGCGACAAACAAAGTCGGGGTGAGCAGGATCCTCGAATCCGGAGGGCTGAGCGGCGAACACCGTTTCTGTCAGGGTGCCATGGAGGAAGGCATTCTTGACGTCGAGCTGGTGAATTGGCCATTGGCGGGAGAGAGCCAGAGAGAGCACCGTGCGGACTGTGGCAGGCTTGACGACGGGACTGAAAGTCTCGGCAAAGTCAACTCCAGGACGCTGGGTGAAACCACGAAGGACCCAACGAGCCTTGTAGCGTTCCAGAGAACCATCGGCGTGGAACTTGTGCTTGAAGATCCACTTGCCCGTGACAGTGTTGGCATGTCGGGGGCGAGGAACCAAGTCCCAAGTCTGGTTCTGGAGAAGCGCTGTATGCTCTTCCTCCATAGCAGCCCGCCAATTGGGATCGGCAAGGGCACTACGGAAGGTCTTCGGAACCGGAGACAGGGGCGCAACATGGTATAGTACCGGCACGCGGAAGCCATCCTTGGCCCGAGTCACCATGCGATGTTGGTTGACTGTAGGTGGGACGGCGACAGCACCCCGGGGAAGAGGGCCGGGTGCTGGGGAAGCAGCCGGTGTTCCAGGGGCTGGCGCAGGAGCCGGTCCAGCCAGGGCTGGAGCGGCCGGCTTGGGGCGCCTGGAGTAGACGCGCAGAACTGGGGGCTGCGCGCTTGGTGGAGACGGTGCTGCGCGTGGCAGCGCGGGGAAGTCGCCCGGTTGTCCCGCACGTGGGGGTGCGGAGGGGGCCGGCGTGTCCGCGCCTGGCGAGGACGACAGCGCCCCGGTCGGCGAGGAGGGAGTCGAGGCCGCACGTGACGCCGTACCCGCACGTGGGAGTGCGGGGAACCCCGGGGGGACTGGGGGTGCAGGAAGAACGGCACCACGAGAGCCTGGAGATCCTGCAGAAGACATGGTCGGCAGTCCTAAAGGGACTGTCGGGTTAGGGAATTCATCTAAAAAGGTGAAGTCCGTAGCCGTGGGTGGCGAGGGTTGCTCGGCGAAAGGGAAGGTGGACTCGTCGAAGACAACGTGACGAGAGATGATGACTCTATTGGTGGTAGGATCAAGGCATCGGTACCCCTTATGGTGAGCGGAGTAGCCAAGGAAGATGCAAAGGGCAGAACGAGGTGCAAGTTTGTGGGGAGCAGTTGCCGAGAGATTGGGATAACACTTACAACCAAAAACGCGGAGATGATCGTAGGACGGCGCACTACCAAGCAGGGCAGAGTGCGGGGTCGAGAAATCGAGCGTCTTGGTTGGCAAGATGTTAAGGAGGAGGGTCGCAGTGTGCAACGCCTCGGCCCAATATGGAGGGGGCATGCTCGCCTGAAACAGAAGAGAGCGGATGACATCATTAGTGGTACGAATGATCCGCTCCGCTTTGCCATTCTGTGGGGACGTGTAGGGACACGACATGCGAAACAAGACGCCATGAGTGAGGAAGAAGGTGTGGGCGCTGGAGTTGTCGAACTCCTTGCCGTTGTCACTCTGGATGGCCTTAACGCGGGTGCCGAACTGGGTAGACACATAGGCAAAGAAGTTAGACAGAGTGGTAAAAGTGTCAGATTTCAAGCGTAAAGGGAATGTCCACAAGTAATGTGAGCAATCGTCAAGAACAACAAGATAATATTTGTAACCAGAGACACTAGCAACAGGTGATGTCCATAGGTCACAATGAATAAGATCAAAGTTGTTTGACGCCCGAGACGCTGAAGTACCAAAAGGAAGACGAACATGTCGTCCCAACTGACACGCATGACATAGAGAATCCAAACTTTTATTACAAGCCGGAATAGCTGAAGCGAGTTTGGAGAGGGCCTCGCGACCGGGATGGCCGAGGCGACGGTGCCACAGGTACGGTGGCGAAGAGCTGGCGACAAGGGAGTGAGCGACAGGCAGCTGCAAGGGGTAGAGCGGACCGGAGCTATTGCACCTGATGATCACGTTCCGCGAGAGAAGATCCTTCACAGAACAACCATACGGGTCAAACTCCACAGAGCAGTTGTTATCGACAGTGAATTGGCGAACAGAAATAAGATTCTTGATAAGCTGAGGCGAAACAAGAACGTTATTTAAAGCAAGGGGGCCAAGTTGCGCCTTGCCGGTGGCAGTGACGGGCAAGAGCGAACCATTACCGACAACAATGGATGTGGGAGAGGGAAACCGAGGGATTGAGGAGTGAGAGAGAGTACCATCATCGGAAGTCATGTGGGAGGAAGCACCGGTGTCAAGGTACCAGTCGTTGTTCACCGGCGGAGTGACCGTCATGGTACTGAATGTAGAGGCCAGTGAGTTCTGGTCCCAAACCGGAGAGCCTACCATGGGCTGGTAGTGGGACGGCGCCAGCTGCGGCGGCTGGAAGGCCTGTTGGGCGGAGACGCCGGGGGCTGGCAGGTAGGCCGGCTGGGGAAGCTGCATCTGCTGAGCCAGCAGAGCCTGCTGCAGCGCCTGCTGCTGAGGGCCGGCACGGCCCTGAGGGAGCGGGGCCAGCGGGGGAGTCCGGGGACCGGGCCACATTTGAATGGACCCGGTCCACGGATTGTAGACGGAGGGCCAGGTCGCGCCAGACCCAGCAGGCGCCCCAGGTGCGGAGGAGGGAGCATTGGGACCTGGAGCAGAGGTGCTGCCAGCCCGACGGTCCTTCTTCTTCTTGTTCTTCGGCTTGGGGGCGCCACCACCGGTCCGAGGAGGGCCACCGCCGGTCGCTGCAGGCTGGCGAGAGGAGCCAGTGGCGACAAGAGCAGTGGAGGGGGCAACAGGGTGCTGCACCATGTTGATCTCCTCGAGAAGGAGTTCGTTGCGGACGGCGGCGAAGGAGGGAAACGGGCGCCCGCGCCGGAGATGGACGCCGATGTCCTTGTAGCGCTCGTTGAGCCCACGAAGCACGTTGAGGACCAAGGTGCGGTCAGTGACGTGCTCGTTGAGGTCAGCGAGATCGTCGGCCATCTTTTTGAAGCGCTTGCAATACTCGGTGATGGAGAGATCACCTTGAGCAAACGCGCGAAATTTGGCGTCGAGGTGGAGGGCACGGGTCTCCTGGTTGCCGAGGAAGTGATCCTCGATGGCGAGCCAGGCCTCGCGGGCGGAGGCGCGGTGGTCGATCACGGCGTCGGCGAGGTCAGCGGAGACCGTGCTGTAGAGCCATGACTTGACGACGGCGTCCATCCGAGTCCAGTCGGCAAGGGCCGAGACGGAGTCGCTGTGGACGTGATCCAGCAGCGAGTATTTGGTGACGGCGAGGAGGAACTGCTCGCGCCAACGGGGGTAGTTGCCGGCGGTGTCGAGGACGGTTGGCACCAGGCTGCGTGCATTCTGCACGGAGACTGCCTGGGCGTGGAGGTTGAGGACGGCAGCGGCCTCGTGGAGCATCATGGCGTGGGTGACGCTCATGTCGCCGCCCGCGTGAGGCTGATCGACGGGATCAACCGCGGCGGCGGCGTCGGCCCGGGCCTTGGCCGCCCGAGCGAGGGCAGTGCGGACGCGCTCCGCGGCAGCGTCGCGCTCGTTGGAGGCGGCGGCGGCTTCCTGCTCAGCGGCCTGAGCGGCGGCCAGAGCAGCCTCGCGGAGGGCGCGGCGAGCCTCGGCGTCGGTCTGCGAAGGAGCATCGCCATCTAGGCGAGGCTGATCAGCAGGATCGACGTGGGAGGAGGGAGGAGTCCCAACCATACCGGTGCACAGCTAGTGTGCGCAGGGGCAGCGGAAGGGCGAGAGGGAAGAGTCCCGGTCTCGTGATACCATGAAAGAGAATGGCTGGGAATTAGTAGATTGATTATGGGGGAGCCCAAGGCTCAATATATATAGGCAAGGATGTCCCAGGAAATAGGAAAGCTCTAATCTAGAAGGAAAGGGCTAAACAAGGAAATAGCTAAACAAGGAAGGAGCTAATTCAGCTAATCTAGGAGATCCTTGCCAAATAATCTAGGGAATCCTTGCCAAATATAAATACTACCAAAACCAGGGAGGGAGGCATCTCTAGGGTTCCAGCCGAACCCCCCCTGGGCCCGTGGGCCTATACATCACGCTAACAGCTGCAATGGCGCCGCCACGATGGAGAGGTCCAGGCCCTCGACCAACTACCTCTTTTAAATACATTTCGAGACAATTAGTCTCTACCAACTGATGTGTTATCCCTGCTGGTGACAACTTGGCATCAGATGGCTCAGGTTCATCATCCGTTGCGATGAATTCCCAATCTTTCACCGGTTTGGGGAGCACCATCGATGACATGCTGAAGGCTATTATGCAACGCCTAGATGCCATCGAAGAGAAGTTGCAATCACTTCAACCACTCTAGGCGAAAGTCGTAGAATTGGAAGTAGTGGAGACGGAGCGGGCATACACGATTGAAGAGAAGCTACAGCTGACCCAGCCCTTGGAGGAGAGGGTAGCCACGTTGGAGGTGCTCATCCAGAATCCTAGCCAACAACATCCTCAGGCTTCCGCTGATCACGTGGATCCACCTCCACGCCACCAGGGAGGGAGGCAGCCAGGGCCACTCTGGTGGCGCCGTGGGTGGCCTCGGCAGGGCCAAGGTAGGAAGCGACGGCTCGATCGGTGACATCAACAGTGTTGCGGAGGCCAACACTACTTCCTTGACCGCACAGAGCACACCCTCACGAGCACGAATGGCGGCCTGGCTGACGGTTGGGGGATCGACGTGGGATGCCTTGGCGGCACCAACAGCCTAGCTCGAGGACAAGCTAGTTTTCAAGGGGGAAAGAGATGTCATGGCCTCAGATCAGGCCCTGGCCCGCCGTGAACAGTACCGCCGGTACTGTAGCAAATTAATTGCTAAAATCAGATTAGTTAGTTAAGAGTCCAATCTAGATTTGATTAAAGAGTCCAAGTCTATTACTATTAGAGTCCAATTTAGTTAAAAGAGTATTTCAGTTTAGATTAAGTGGTTAGATTATATGAGTTAGAATCAGATTAAGGTTGTTAGAATCAGATTAAGGTTGTTAGATTAGATCAGCCTTGTGCCTATATAAACAAGGCTAATGCACTAGAGGAAATGGTCGAGTATTCAGTTTGGCTTGTGCCTTTCTTGTATTCCTGCCTCCTCGTCACAATGGCCCCGCCGTGATGGAGAGGTCCAGGCCCTCGACCAACTACTTCTTTTAAATACAGTTCGAGACGATTAGTCTCTACCAACCGATGTGTTATCCCTACGGGTGACGAATAAGTTGCGCATAACTTCAGCTTCATAACTTTATACAACGAAGGCTTCAAGAGCATCCAATATTCACCGTGTTTTGTTGTTTAAACATAACACATTCACTACTTATTTAAATGTTTGTTTTATATATAGAAGCACAATTTTCCCAAGCTTGTTTGGTAAACTTGGAAGTATTGTGCTACAAATGGAGAATTCACGAACACAAAACCACCATAGGTTGTTCCTCTAACAATTTTTATCTTCCCCCATAACATATGTAATATGATTGTCTCAAATCATATGTCAAAGTGATCATAAAATAAAAATAAACAGCCCTGGTCTCCATTAAGATAATTGAAATCATTTGGTTTCAACTTAAGAGCACGTGTAATATTGCCAAACGATAGGAAGGACATGGTAGACAAAAACACACGTCCATGTTACCTTTTCACCGAAGTTTCAGCGCTTCTCCAAGACCAAAGTTCGTGCTACCTTGCTGACCCTTTTTACCTAGTGGATTACTGCCCTTCTGCATCATTTCGACAAATTCATTGTAGTCGATCCGTCCATCCTGCATGACATGGTGGACAAATGGGATAAATTGTCATTGTTTATCAATTTCATAATGAAATTTTAGCATTTCGTACTTACATTGTCCTGATCAATGTCTCCGATGATATCCTCAAGACGGGTATCACCTATACCAAACTCCTCACACGCCTTTTGAAGCTCATCTTGAGTAATGTAACCACTACCATCTTTATCGAAGTATGAGAAAGCCGCAAAGAGTTTATCCTCTTTTTCTACTTTGTTTATGTGCAAAGTTGCAGCAATAAACTCTCCATAATCAATTGTACCACTGTTGTCAATATCTGCCTGATATTATAAAAAAATGGGCTTCATGTGAAGCAAAGTTTGCAAACCAGGAGGATTATCATCATAAAAATATAGCACCATTAATCTCCAAACTTTCCAAAATGGTGTACATGTGGACGCAAGTAATCCTACCCACAACATGCTATGTTTTCACTCAACGAAGATACCAAATATGCTGAAAGCTAATTAAAGTTAAAGATGAAGTGAGCCCAGGTTCGGAAAAAATAATATTATAATAATATGTTTGCATTACTTTGGTGGCCAACATGTTGCAAGCGAGAGAAAAATGGTTGGTAGGCACTAGTAAAAACGGGGCATAACTTATGAGAAAACAAAAAGCTTATTAATCTGAGTTGCAGGAAAGTTTCTGTATAATTTTGTGCTAATAGTTTCTGTATAATTGAGGAGCAGATAAGCAGGGATCATACTAAAATAGATACTTACTGCTTCCATTAGAGCATCAATTTCTGCGTCCATCAAATTAGCACCAACTCTCTGCAAGCCAGTCTTCAACTCTTCCAGTGTGATATGACCACTGTTGTCAGTGTCTAGCATTTTGAACATTTCTTTTAACCCTGCAATTTCTTCTTCAGATAAACTTTCAGCAATAACCTACAAGCATGTGCCAGTTAAAATCAAGACATCAACTCATAAGCAACCTAGATATCGCCAATAAGAAAGTGAATGCTGATGCTCACCCTAAGGGCCATTTTCTTTAGTTTGTTCATTGCAGAAAATTGTTTTAGCCGGCTAAGGACAGCAGAATCAAGAGGCTTGTCAGGAGCAACCCCATCAATACAGACCCAAGGGTGACCTGGAAAAATATGTGTAGGTTTGGTTGAAAATGAGGATAGATGACTAGCAGCAAATAAATTAGTTACAACTCACAATATGTTTCCATAATACTCACATAGGGCTTCATGGGCAGTCAATCTCTTCTTTGGATCACGAATTAGCATTTTCCTGACCAAATCTTTTGCACTCTCTGAGATATTAGGCCATGGCTCGGAGGAAAAATCCAGTTCACCTTTCAAAACTTGTTCAAATATTCCTTGTTCACTTTCTGCTCCACAAGCCAAAAAAAAATCAATTGAATGGATATATACTTCAATGCTGGCAAAACGACATTTCACAGAAAATGCTACATATGATCTCACCATCCCAAAAGGGAGGGACCCCACTCAACAAGATATAGATTATTACACCGGCACTCCAGACGTCAACTTCCCGACCATAGTGTTTTAGAAGAACCTCGGGTGCAACATAGTATGGGCTTCCAACAACATCGGTAAATGTGTCGCCTGGAAAGCAATTATTCCAGTTCATATGACATCAGAAAAATGACATTTATAATTACATGGTAAAGTAAGACAAACACATAATACTTCATATGGTTAGCTAATTTAAGACTATATTACAGGCCACTGGTTCTGCTGCATATTTATACAAAATATTTGATATTATGACACTCAAAATAAGTGGTTGTTTGATTATTTTATACTTATGAGATCATTCAAGCCTATAACTATGAGTTAGAATGATAAATAATTGAATTCACTTATTTTGAGTAACAAATCATTAAATATTTTTGGGTAGAATATAGTTCGTCCAATTCATCAGAAAATATATATCTTGGTCAAAACCAAGACTGAGATAACAATGGTGATGGAATAAAT
Organism: Zizania palustris; assembly: GCA_019279435.1. Taxonomy (NCBI): domain Eukaryota; kingdom Viridiplantae; phylum Streptophyta; class Magnoliopsida; order Poales; family Poaceae; genus Zizania; species Zizania palustris. The sequence goes on along the minus strand of JAAALK010000286.1, from coordinate 19,194,519 downwards.
GCCCATAAGTGTTAACAGGCACCTAAAAGCAATACTTATTCTTTTTATTTTTTGAGCGAAAAGAAGCAATCCTGCCAATGCTTATGAGCAAAGCACAATGATATGGCCTACAATCTAGATCAATGTCAACAGTCAGTAGAGTAATACATAATTGGCGTCAGAGAGGATTTAGCATCGCAACCGTAGCAGAGTTGTGGGATGAGGTGCACAATAAGATTAACTGAAGGAAGTGGAACTAATCCCCCATAGCCATGTGGAAGCAGATATACAGGGCATTTTTTGCATGCAATTTGGTCATAAATCTGGAAATGATGCACATATTATGATTACGAAAAATTGAATTTCTAAGATTGCCAGAACGGAGGCCAGATCGACCTGGCTTGAAGAAGATGGAGAGGCCGAAATCGATGGCCTTGAGTGGCGAGTCTTCCTTCTGGCCGATGAACAGAAAATTCTCCGGTTTGAGATCCCTGTGCATCACGCCGAGAGAGTGGCACGCCTCGATGACGCCAACGATCACCCGTGCCAACTGCGCCGCGGCTTTCTCGGAGTAATGTCCCCTCTGAATGATTCTGTCGAACAGCTCCCCTCCGGCGCAGAGCTCCATGACGAGCTGCACGGCGACGGCGTCCTCGTAGGCGCCAACGATGGACACAACGTTGGCGTGGCCCGCGAGGTGGTGCATGATCTGGATCTCGCGGCGTACGTCCTCGACGTCCTCTTGCGTGAGCAGCTTCCGCTTGGCGATAGACTTGCAGGCGAACTCCCGGCCGGTAGCCTTCTCGACGCAGAGGTAGGTGGTGCCGAACTGACCCTGCCCTAACTTTTTCCCGATCGTGTATAGATCCTTGAGGCGGGCGGTGTTGACGTCTCGTTTAAGGACGGAGTCGGCGAGGAGTCCGGCGCTCTGGACTCGCTTGACCTTGGGCGCAGGCTTCTTCGCCGGAGGTGCCAGCGGCTCCGCGGTGGGGGTCGGGGGGTCGGCGGAGCGAAACGAGTGGTGGGAGGAGTGGTCGGATGGAGGGATGATGACTGGCTCGGGCGCTTGTTCGGAGGGAGCGGAGGACGGCGGCGGGAGGGCGGGGGGAGGCGCGTCGGCCGGCCGCGCGCCGCGCCAGAGGGTGACGGAGGCGAAGAAGCCATTGCGGCCGGCGGCGCTGGGGCCGACGCAGTTGTTGCCCATCGCCGGAGACCCTTCCCTATGCAGACGACGGCGGCGGTGGCATTGGAGACGGGCCGCGGTGGAGGGGCCGCGACGAGGCCGGCGGGCGGTTGGTTGGTTGGATGGATCGGAGAAGGGCAGCGCGACAGAGGAGAGAACGGAACCAAATGAGGTGGGCCCGTGGTACCTACCTGGGTCACTGACGTGTAGGCCCGTTGCTGGGACCAGTTGTCAGTGGTGATCAGGGATATCGGTGGGGCGGGAGCACGGACGGCGCGGGATGCGGTTCGGGTATCTGTGCGGTAAATCGGACGGTCTGCATCGCCATCCTCCCAATTCAGGGCCCTGTTTTGAATTTGGTGTGCATTTCTTTAGCCCATTTCCATGGGAGTTTCATCTACACTAATAATAAAATATCATTTGTTTCTTTGCTATACTTACACAACAAATGTGTAACTAAAATATTCTTAATTGTCAGATGGTTCCAATCTGAAGTCTCAAAATCGTTCCATGTCATGTCACAATCGTCCCTTCCCTCTTTGGCTCGTTCGGTGGGTTGCCGCCCGCATGTCGCTGAAGATGTGCCCCCAGCCCACCTGTGTGCTGCCACTAGGGTTGGATAAAAGTTCATAGATTGTTTGCTTTCTCGGTCGGTGATTAGCTCGACTTAGTTCGTTCTTTTCTTCTGAGCATGTGTTTTAGCTCAACCTACATGTGAGCTAGCTTGCTAACTTAACAAGCTCGGTCCAAATAGATAGCAGCCATCGGGCCAAACCATAGCTCTTTAGTTTGCCCAAACACACATAGCACAAGGACACAGGTAGCCACAAGGCAAATCACCACGCACGGACGCACCACACTGCCTCCAGTCCTCCAACCGTCCAACATCGTGTCATCAGCATCGTCCCTGTGCCGCTTGGCCACCAGTCACCAACCCAACGTCGCTCGGCCGTCGGTCACCGACCACGTGACACCTGGTTGTCGACCAATAGGCCAAACCCTAGCTCTTTCGCTTGCTCAAACACATAGCATAGGGCACATGTAGCCACAAGGCACTTCCCCCACACACGGACGCGCCACATTGCCTCCAGTTCTCTAGTCGTCTAACATTGTGACACCGTCGTTGGCCCCATGCTGCTTGGCCACTGGTCACCGACCCTATGCTGCTCGACCGCTAGTCACCAACCATGTACCACCCGGTCGTCAACCCCACGCTGCCAACCCCACACCACCCGAATCATTGATCTCGTGTCGTCTAGCTATCGACCCCATGTTGCCGCGCGCCACCCTCAACTTGTGTGGTTGGGCTGCCACATCCACCCACACCACCGCTCACCTCCTCACCCAAGCCATCGATCACCGTCTCCACCCTCACTACAACAATCGTATGCATGCGTCCATGCCACGGCTTTCACTAACGCCGCATGATCACCGCCTCCACCCATGTTGTTCGACCGCCATATCCACACTTGTCATCTGCTAGCGAGCTAAACGAGCTAGCTTTAAATCTATACCGAGCCTAATTGGGATGGGTTTTTAGCTTGTTATATTTAACAAGCTGAATCGAGCTAGCTTATTAACATAACGAGTCGAACTAGCTCGCTATTCTAGCCTAACTACCACCTAGTGGTGGATCATGATGAAGAGAGGGTATCTCGATCTTTTGGTGAGTTGAGGATAAGTGTGAATCAATGCTTCGACGTCAGTTACGATAGTAGGCCAATAAAGCCCCTGACAAAGTGTTTTTCCAGCCTGGGCCCGAGGAGCAAGGTGGCTGCCACACAAGCCTTCGTGAATGTTTCGAAGTATATCTTTGCCTTCGGTCTAGGTGATACACCACAGTAGGGGAGAGCAAACTTCAGCTTTGTACAAAATATCGTTGATTATATGATAATTCCTGACTCTTGGCTGCAGTCTTGACAATTCTTGACCTTCTGTTAAATTACCTTCATCTTGCAACATGGCCATGACCGGAGCTCTCCAATCACCACTTGGAATACAACACACTTCTGCGGGGGGAATATGTTCTGCCGAAGGTACTAAGAGTTCTTCGAAGAAAGCCCCCTCGGGTATATCTAGGCCTCCGGCTGTAGCTTTTGCTAGTACGTCAGCTTGTTGGTTGTCTGTTCTTGGTATACTTCGAATGGAAATTCCTTTAAATGCGGCTTCGGTCTTACGGATCTCTTCTAAGTATGCAGCAAGATGAGGACGATGAGCTTGGAAACTTTTATCTATATGGTCTGCCATGACTTGAGAGTCTGTCTTGATGATTATGTGGGCCGCTCCCAACGCACGTGCCTTGCGAATCCCAAGCAATATTCCTTCATACTCTACGATATAATTGGTGGTCTTAAAGTTGAGCCTTGCGGAGTACATTGCTTTTTGCCCCCGATGGTGAGACTATGATAGCTCCCACCCCGGCTCCGCACGCCTGGTGTTGCCGTAAAAGATTACACTAACAGGTTTAAGAAACTGTATGTGTAACAAACGAAGTGTTTGCGAAAGCGGACTATCTCAAGCCTCCGAATAGGATAATAGCTCGAAGTAGTTCGAAGTTGGTGTATTGAATATCTGAGTATTCGATACCCTTTACAAAGTGAAGAAGGGTATTTATAGACCAAATATTAAAGGAAAAGACTCCTTTACCCTCTAATTACAACCGATTAAGAAGATATTGTTTAATATTCTTCATAGGGGTAAAAAGGTAAAAGACTAATTTAATCAGAAAGAAGATAAATCTTCTATCCTTGCTGGCAACACCCCTTCGGGTGGAAAGGCTTCGGGAGGCTTCGTCATGCCGAAGCCTTAACGGAGGTCTTGTTGACACGAGAACGTGCCCCCCACTTGGGTCAGTACGGTGATCCAAAAGTGCACGAATACTTAGGGACAGGCCTAAGCGTGACATAGCACCGACGCCGCGTTCCGACTACCCTTAATAGTGATAAGGGGGTGGAGTCGCCAGGTAACCAGATTACACAAAATAATCCAATTAGCCGAAAGAAATAGGTTAAACAGGTTAAAATCAGCAAACCAGTCGGAGTCCTCCTGGTTCGAAGTCTGATGCGAAGGGTGCGCCGAAGGGTACCATCGGCGTCTGGTGCGAAGTGCCCCGCCGAAGGGTGCTTCGGCGTCTGGACTGACCCGACCGAAGGTAGACTCCGAACGGATCTGGACACGGTGATCACCTCCGAACAGTGGGGTTCGGCGTGCGATCTCCGATGCAGCGAATTACAGAGTAGTGACGTGAAGGCCACACATGGGTGCAACTTTGTCTGGTGCGGAGTATGTTCGTGGCGAAGTCTGTCACGATGAAGTATGCTTAGCGGAGCCTGTTGTCGAAGCTTGTGGTCCTGTCGAAGGGTGTCCTAGGGACCTCTGGAACCGATCTCTCAGCTCCGGACACCTCCGGCGAAGGGGCTCCGAACGTGCGAACCTGTAACAGAGACAATGCGAAGTACCAATTTGGCCTTAGGACCGAATTTTGCGAGGTGTTGCACGGGTGGCGAAGGTAGCAATCTATTACGTAGATTAGCGGATACTTCACATGTGAAGTAACAAGACGATAACAATCTGTTACGTAGATTAACAGGGACTTCACAGGCGAAGTACCAAGGCTTACCACTATTCCGTAGCGGCGGACGGAGGGCTTCCAGGCAAACCCATGAAGAGGTACAGAAAAGTAAAGGTAAAAGTAAAGGTACGATCAAAGCATGGCTTTGGTTTGATTTGAGTTGGGGGGCTCTCCACGCCGGCCATGCCTCCCTATTTATAGGGGATCAACTCCCAATCTAATCTACTATTAATCTGGCCGGATAGAGATAGAGATTGAGCTGGCGATGCAAACAGCTCTATCTCTACCGAGGTGGGCTTCGGCCAGGCCCGTCGAGGCCTGCTCTTTGGGCCGAAGCTTCGGTAGCGTGGGCTTTGGCCAGGCCCATCGAGGCTGGCTCCTTGGGCCGAAGCTTCGGTAGCGTGGGCTTCGCTTAGGCCCGTCGAGGCTAGCCCCTCGGGCCGAAGCTTCGGCAGCGTGGGCCTCCGAAGGCTTCCGAAGCTTCGGCAGCATGGGCCTCCGAAGGCTTCCGAAGCTTCGACAGCGTGGGCCTCCGAAGGCTTCCGAAGCTTCGGCAGCGTGGGCCTCCGAAGACTTCTTGGCCGAAGCCCATGGGCCGGCTAGAGGCTTTTCAGAGCCCATAGCTCGTTGGGCTTCGCCCCTGTAGGGCTTCGGACAGACCTTGGACATGTGTACTTTTGGCCCAAATCTCCAAAAAATGATATTTTAATAATTTAGCCATTACTGCCATTTTTTGCTATCAACACATGCCCCCCTGCCTTTTAGTGAACTAGTGAACTAAAAGCACAACGAGCTGAAGACGATACCATTCGTATCGGCTTTCCGACATTTTATGACGTTTGCCACACACTTGGGAAATACCTTTTCAAGTATCTACCATTCAAAGCTCTTTGAAATCGCTCTCCTTGTAGGGATTCCAACACGTATGCGTTGTCGGGAGCGATTTCGACTATCTTAAAAGGACCTTCCCAACTAGGTGACCATTTACCAAATTTTGGACTCTTCGTGCCTAAAGGCAAAATCGTCTTCCATACCAAGTCTCCTATTTGAAACGATTTTAGTTTAACCTTTTTATTGTAGGCTCTAGCTACTCTCTTCTTGTCTACTTCTATGGCTTCTAAAGCCCTTAATCTCTTATAGGTCACTTCCTCCAGATTATCCTTCAAAAGAGCCTCATACTCATCGACCGATAAGCCGTCTTGCTTCAACACTCTTAAGGAGCCGAGATCTACCTCTACAGGCAGAACGACCTCTTGTCCATATACCAACTCATATGGACTGACCTTGGTGGCACCGTGCTTTGCAATCCTACAAGCCCATAACGCCTCGGAAAGCACTTCATGCCACCTTTTAGGAAACTCTTCAATTTTCTTCTTAATGAGCTTAATCACGGTTTTATTACTAGACTCGGCCTGACCATTGGCCTGAGCATAGTAAGGTGAAGAGTTTATTAACTTAATGCCATAGTACCCGGCGAAGTCCCTCACTTCTTTAGAGACAAATAAACTACCTTGATCCGTAGTAAGAGTCTGAGGGATGCTGAATCTATGTATGATATGCTTTAAAATAAAATCACGTACCTCGTTATGAGTCATGTTCTTGATATGTACGGCCTCGGTCTATTTGGTGAAGTAATCTGTCGCCATCAACACGAACCGATGCCCCTTTGAGGAAGGAGGGTATATCTGGACGATGAAGTCTAAACCCCAACCTCGAAACGGCCATGGCTTGACAATTGGATTGAGCAATGAGGCAGGAGCTAACTGGATGTTGCCAAACTTCTGACATGCCTCACACCCTCTGTAGTACTTGAAACAATCTTCAGTCATAATCGGCCAATAAAAACCCGCTCTTTTGAGCATCCAACTCAACTTTTGGGCCGACTAGTGAGTGCCGCAAAGCCCCTCATGGACTTCTCCTATAGCCACTTGGGACTGCTCATGTTCTAAACACTTCAATATCACTCCGTCGATGGTTCGGTGATACAGTGTGTCGTCTACCAACACGAATTTGAACGCTTGTCACCCAACCTTCCGATCAACCCTTTGGCTAGGGTCTTTCAAATACCAGATGATTGTGACTCTCCAATCGCCCTCACAGATTTCAGAGGACCTCGCTGGTCCATCTCCTGACAAAGTTTCTAAAATACTGACCTCGGGGTGCCCCCCGAGCCATTCTAGCTTCTGCCGAAGCCTGGCCGAAGTGGCTGTTCGGAGTGTGCTGGGTCGGAGCCCTTCGGAGGGTTCGGACCCTAGAGAGCCTTCCCCGTCCGATCGGCTTCGGACTATAGGCTCTGGCATGCCGGACCCCTCGGTGGGCGGAGCACTTCGATCCAGGGGCTCCGGCATGCGGTGGCCTTCGGCGACCCGAGGGCTTCGACCCGAAGGGTGCGCATGTCTAGCATTACTGGCTTCAGCAGCGAGACCAAACATCGGCTTCTCCAATACAGAAAATTTCCCTCTCTTGACTTGGTAGCCAGATGCTTGCTGAGCCAAATCATTAGCGATTGAATTGGCTTCTCTTGACACGTGAGATATTTTGAAATCATTAAAAGTGGCAACTATGTGTAGGCATTTGTCCAAGTAGCTATTCAGCAAGCCATTAAAACATTGGGCATTATTGGCTACTTGTTGTACTACTAATAATGAATCACTGTACGCGTGAACATGCTTAGCGCCTACAGACTCTAGTAGCTCAAGACCCAGCAACAAAGCTTTGTATTCGGCTTGGTTATTAGTGGAAGAAAACTCTAGTCGGGCCGAGGTTTCAAAGCACATACCATTAGGTGATATGAGAACCACTCCAATACCCTAGCCATTCTTGCAAGTCAAACCATCAAAATAGATTTTCCATGGCACTACCTCAACTAGAGCGATAGCATCACTCCAGCTAGCATCTATGAGATGATCAACTATAAAGTTAGCTACGACTTGGCCTTTCATCGCTCTTAGGGGCTCCTAGGCCAAATCGTACTCAATCAACGCGTAAACCCATTTTCCGATTCTTCCACTTAGAATCAGTTTCTGTAACATGTGCTTTATAACATCGGTTTGGCAAACGACAACACATGTGGTGGGGAGAAGATAATGGTGTAACTTGGTGCACGCGTAATAAAGTGATAAACATAATCACTCCACAAACGCGTACCTGGTTTTGGCGTCCAGCAGGCGGTGGCTCAAGAATGTGATGATGTACTCCTTTCCCTCCACCTCCTGGGTTAGCACGGCTCCAATCACGCTATCTTCAGCGGCGATGTATAACCGAAATGGAATCCTGGCCTTGGGTGCTCTCACCACGGGCGGTGATGACAAGCATTCCTTGATTTTCTCAAAAGCACTTTGCTGGCTTGCCCCCCAAGTGAACTCGGCTTCATTTGTTAACCGGAGTATGGGGACAAAGGCATCAATCTTGCCGGACAAGTTGGATATAAAGTGACGCAAATAGTTCAACTTGCCTAGAAACTTTTGCACATCCTTCTTGCATGTCGACGCTGTAACGTTTCTAATCTTCTCAAGTCTCTTAGGATCGATTTCTATACCTCTCTCATGAATCATGAAACCTAAGAACTTACCCGAAGACACACCAAAAGCACACTTGAGTGGGTTCATTTTCAACCCATACTACCGCATCCTATCGAAAGCAACCTTCAAATCGGCTAAATGGTTTCCCATAGCGTCCGATTTGACCACGACATCATCGATGTAAACTTCTAACATGACTCCTAACAAGTCATGAAAGATCAAGTTCATAGCGTGCTGATACGTGGCGTCGGCATTTTTCAAACCAAAAGTCATGACGACCCACTCGAACAAACCGACAAAACCAGGGCATCAAAAGGCAGTCTTATAGACGTCCTCTTCGGCCATAAAGATTTGATTATAACCGGCATTGCCATCAAGAAAACTTAGTACCTTGTGTCCTGAAGCATCGTTGATCAGCATGTCGGCTATTGGCATTGGATACTCATCTTTTGGAGTGGCCCTGTTCAGATCCCTGAAATCAATGCATATTCATATCTTGCCGCTCCCTTTCTTCTCTACAGGCACAATGTTAGCAACCCATTCCGTGTACCTGCATGGCCTAATAAATTCAGCCTTAAGTAGTCGTTCCACTTCCTCTTTAACTTGGTCATAGACGGCCGAATTAAAACGACGGGGGCTGTTTATAAGGCCTAAATCCGGACTTGATGGGCAGTCGATGCACCACGAGCTCGCGGCTTAGCCCTGGCATTTCACTATACTCCCATGTGAAACAATCGACATATGACCGAAGTAAATTTATTACTTCAGCCTTTACATCGGGCTGTAAATGTTGGTTTACAAAAGTCGGCCTTGGGACGCTACCATTACCTATATCGACTTCCTCCAAGGGATCGACCGACGCAAAACCTTGCCCTAATTTTTCTACTTCGCTAAAGTCCTCGATGGCTTCCGCAATACCGTCTTTATTAGACCGATACTGCTCCACTCGAGACTTTAGCCAATCTAGATTATTTTTGCTAGACATGACTACTAATACAAAAATTGTCGTGCTACTCCAGCCGGCTTTACAGGCACTGGTACAAACCGTCCTCCGGATACACTAACAAAGTCATAATCCGAAAGATCTCTACCTGATAGACACTCTACTTTGTTATGGACGGCGTCGACTGATACATCGGCCAATGCTACTTGGGCCAAAGTATCCGCGGGGATGACTTCTATCTCATCACCATCCCACTGTATCAGGCACTAGTGCAGAGTAGAAGGGATGCAACAGTTCGCGTGAATCCAGTCGTGCCCGAGTAACACGCTATAGTTACCTTGTACGTCAATGACAAAGAACACTGTTGGCAACGTCTTGTTGCCCACCGTCAACTCCATAGAGAGTACTCCCTTGGCCTCGGAGCTCTCGCCGTTGAAGCCGTTGAGCATCAAGTTAGTCTTCTTCAGGTCATCTTCGTCCCTGCCAAGTTTCTTCAACAATGAATAGGCATCAGGTTAACAGTGGCGCCACCGTCGACGAGCATCCGGGAAATCGGCTTCCCATCAATGTGACCCCTGACATATAGGGGCTTTATATGGCGAGCCGAGTCCTCGGGCTTCTCGAAGTTGGCGTTGCGCGGACCGAGGTTAAATTGAGCGACCTCGGCCTCGTCCCGTGGTGATGCAAACTCGACGGGTAATGTGACGATGTTGATGTCCATCGCCTAAGGTGTGGGCCCCTCAAAGACGGGCGAGTAATCGTCGTCAAGCAAGTCGTCGTCGTCGTCGCTCGGACTAGGAGTCGGGTTGGTTATCTCAACTGGCTTCTCTCGCCATACCTTTTTGGTAGCTGACCGAGGGCGGATCTCTTCGAAGATAGCATCACGCTCGGCCTCAGCTACCTTCGAACAGAAAGCTTCGAACACAACACACAAACAGACAACCTTCGAACAAAGAAGCAAAGTCTGTCACGCGATAGAAATGCAAGTCCGAAGCCAATGCCCTACCTTCGAAAAGATCAAGCTCTGAAAAGAGAGGCGAAGGGTGACATGCTACCGAAAGATCGATGCGAAGCTAAGTGGAAGGGCAAACTTCGATGACAACTTCGAGACTTAACGAAGTGTGAACTTAGAACAGCTAGGGCCGGAGTACCTTCGCACTGTCGATCGAAGTATGCGATGCTGTCCGTTCACAAAAATACTTCGAAGCATATCAAAACAGACCCCACACAGAAAATCGAAGATTAGAGCAAAGCCTTCGAAGATGCTAAGTCGAAGCCTGTCTCACGGAGCTGAGGGGCTTCGAACAGAGAAAGGCTTCGCAAGAGACAGCCAGAAAAGGTACTACACCCTGTCAGCTTCGATCAAAAAGCTGTGCAGTAGAAGGTGAAAAGCTGCACAAACTACTGTAGCTACAGGAAAGTAGTACTACTTGCAACAGCAAGAACTAGTACACGGTTTGTGAAGAACAGAAGCAACGGAAGAAGCTTCTCCTCAAGAAATAAATTCACCAGCCTGAATCCAAAGCAATAACTCCCCAAACCGAACAAAATGCAACCAATAAATTCACCAGGGACCAAGGATTAAATGCATCCAAGAGATTTGAGCCAAAATAACTCACGTACAGAGAGGAGCAAGTCCTGGCGGCGCACACAGGAGAGAGAAACGAGAGACAAAAGTGACCCAATGGGAGGATTTGATTTCAGCACAAAAGGGTAGTACAAACCCTAGGGATTGGGGTGCTATTTATAGGCAGCCCAACACTAGGAATATTCTACCAGCCCCTTAGGGTTTTTACAGACTCAAAAATACATAAAAAGACTCTACTGCCCTTAGGTATTTTTACAGACACAACTGACTGACTGTGGGCCTAGAGTAACAGATGACATATCCGGAAGCTACTCTTCTGGACAGTCGGATACAGAATCAACGGTTGTCAGTTTTACGCCGAAACTGACAAAGCCTCCACCAGCTTTGCACCAGGTACCCGGATTGGGCCGGCCCGACTCCGCAGCTCTCTCAGCCCGGCAATCGCTCACCGCCCGTGTACCTGAGTCAGTCCTGGTCAACAGCCCAGTGGGTCTTCTACTGCTTCTGGCCCATGCACCCGGATTGGGCCAGCCCGACTTCGCAGCCTCCTCTGCCCGACAGTCGCTCGCTGCCCGTGTACCTGAGTCACACGCGGCCCATGAAACAGCAGATCTCTTCTTTTCTTCAGTCCTCTTTGACTATCGTTGACAATGACTCATCACTTCTGGAGCCATGAGGCCCACGCTATTCAGCATGGCTCCTCAATCTCCCCCTTGATGAGTGCATTGTCAACACTCCTCAATTCTCAGCTCTTCAGCACCTGTGAACAAGTGTGGAAACACGAAAACAAAACACAAGAAAACAAAGAAGAAGAAAAATAAGGTAAAAGTTTAACCTTAATGACCAAAAGCCAAACAAAAGCAAGAGACGGTCATTATGGTTAACCAAAACACACAAGCTCAAAATGAGTGCAATTTCAAAACAACAAGGATATCAACAGAGTAAGAACTCCCCCTTAAACTCTGATCCCAATTTTCTCCCCCTTGTTGACAAGTGAACTCATCAAGCACTCAAAAAGAGACACAGACTCCCCCTGAAATGCAACTCCCCCTCAAAATAGGCAGTGAATGCAACTGGGGTGCAGGTGGAGTGTAGAAAGCATGCTTCTCAAATATGATTGACTGCAAATACAGTATCTAACAAGTATAGCAAAAGAGATACTGTCTCAGACACATGACATGATCAGTGCAACAGATGATATCGAAAGAAAGTCATTTAGCACGCATTTTTCAGTTTTTGCAAATAAAAGCATCACCACATTTGCTAGTAAACAAGCAAGGTAAAGCATGAGATGCAGAAGCTAACTGATATCTACCAAGATAAGCATTGTTCAAAACAAAATGCTTCAGCAAGCTTGTTATCCTTTTAAAGTTCAGGCTTTTTCATTCTCCTTTGTCATTTGTGCCAAGGGTTATTTGCATGTCAAACCTTATGCTAACCGACCAAGTCAAGCCTAGGCCAAAACTGAGCCATCAGAAGCTTAAGACATTGGTCTCGGCATACACTACACTGTTCTAGTTCATACCAACGTGCTATGGTAAGCAGTCCAGAACAATATAATGCGACAAAGCAAACCCACTTGGATCTTTTCAACTTAAGCATAAAAAGGCATGGAATTTTCATTCATTTTTGATTTTTATAGCACATATTCCATGTTAAAGCATAAAGATGTCCAAGTTGCATATCTGCATCTATGTGATGAACTGGCTACAAGGCATGCAACAGACAGCAAAAGCACTCAGCCTACACATGCTAGTTACCAGAAGCAATGGTGATCATTTTTCAAGTTGAAAGCGTAAAAGCCATGCATATGACAGATATCTGCATATCATTTGAACTGAAGCAAAGCATGATCATCGACAAGTATTCGAAAGCATGTACCAGCTAGAATACGTAAAGCAGTTCAATCATATAACAGAAGCATCTCTAAAGTGTGATATGTGAATATGTATGATATGAACACACACAGAAAGACTCAAGAAAAGAGTAAAGAAGAAGGAAAACTGACGCAAAATATCCTAAAAAGGATACACAACACCCAAATCCCCTCTTAAACGCTCAAAAGTAGACTGATCTAGGGGTTTGGTGAAAATGTCAGCCAACTGATGATGGGTATCAACATGAATAAGGTCAATGACACCTTTCTCATATTGATCCCGCAAGAAGTGAAAGCGCACATCAATATGTTTGGTTTTTGAATGAAGACACGAGTTTTTCCCTACACTAATAGCACTAGTGCTGTCGCAAAACAATGGAACCCTGGTAGGAAAGAATAACCCAAAGTCTCGTAGAGTAGAAATCATCCAAACCAACTGTGAGCAGCAGCTAGCAGCAGCTACATACTCAGCCTCTGTGGTCGAAAGAGCAACTCCAGATTGCTTTCGAGAAGACCAAGATACAAGGGAAGAACCAAGAAACTGGCAAGTACCGGAAGTCGACTTGCGATCCAACCGGCACCCACCAAAGTCGGCGTCCGAAAAGCCAGATAAATCAAGTGATGATGATGCTGAATAATAAAGACCAAGATTAGGCGCATAGGTGAGATACCTGAAAATGCGCTTGACAGCCTGCCGGTGAGATGCGCGTGGTGAAGACTGAAAACGCGCGCAAAGGCCCACGGCGAACTGTATGTCCGGTCTTGTTGCCGTCAAGTACAACAGCGAACCGATCATCCCTCGAAATTCTCTCTCATTGACCTTGACACCGCTCTCGTCCTTGTCCAAACCCCCAGAAGTACCCATCGGGGTCATCTGCGGCTTCAATTCACCACCAAAGTCAAATTTCTTAAGCATATCACGAGTGTACTTACCTTGGTGGATGAAAGTGCCGTCCTTGGTCTGCTTGATCTGGAGCCCTAAAAAGTACTTAAGCTCACCCATGAGGCTCATCTCAAACTCACTGTGCATCTGCTCAGAAAATTTCCCTTGACCGCTGTTCCCGAATGTAATGTACTCTTTGGAGATCGGGGGAGTGAGACTGGAGAACCATCTGCGATGTCCCGTCATGTGGCGAGAGCATCCTGAGTCCATGATCCAAACATCCTCCAGTCCCCGGTCCTGCACAATCAATGTCTGTGAGTGGGAGCAAATGGTCCGGCACCAGGTTTAGCAAAAGAGCTAAACCAGTGTCGAGCCATCTGCTCAAAAGATGGAAAGCGAAAACCATCAAAAGAGTTTGGACCAAAACGCGGCTCAAAGCGCGGTCCATGGTTCTTCCTAACCCTACGGCCACGAGGTCCAGAACCGTAGCCAACTCGGTCTGGGACTCTGCCGGAACGAACACCACCAACTGGAGCACGGGCTAGAAAGCCGTCTCCTCTACCACCACCTACACGACGCGGCCTGGCCTCTAGCCTCTCCCCGCGCCGAGGAACACACAGTCTACCACCCTGCTGGTAGAACTGCACCTGATCACTACGAGCCCTCTCTGCTCTCTCAACCCGCTTCCTCCTGAAGCAAAACTCCGCAAGATGCCCGTCTCTCTGACAATACTCACAATGATAGGTAGGCTTCTTGGGATGTGGTTGAGGCTTGGGGTTCTTGGGCTTGGTAGTGTTTGGTGTGGTCTTCTTGGGCTGAGAGGGTCCAGGAGGAGAGTCTAGAGAAGAGTGGAGGTGTTTGGGCTTAGGAACCCAGATAGGCTTCTTGGGTGGAGCTTTGGGTGGTTCATGGATCACTCCATCCTTAGGCTGACAAGCCTGGGAAGACTCAGTGGAGTGAGTCTTGGGATACCTCTGCTCTGGAGTCATTTTACTCCACTCCACTGCCCGACTGATGGCACTCTCAAAGTCAGCCTTGGTGTAGGTGTAACCTACCCCAAACCCATCCTGCCTCTTGAACTGCTGGATCATCATGCCGAGCTGTGGCTCTCTGGCACTGATCCAACTCAGGATAGAACGGAGGTAAAAGTTCTCATTCTGAGAATCTGCTAGCTCCTCTCTCAAGGAAGCTAGAACCTCCACCTGAGACAAGCAGGTCTCACACTCACTCTCTTTTTGGACAGACTTCCCGACTTTTAGCTTAATCAGCTCCATTCTAAGAGACAGGCAGTTCTCACAGACAGTGGGTGGAACTGACAATGTCTCAAGCTCTAGCCTAGTTTGGGCAAGCTCAGCTCTCAACCTCTCTAACTCACCCAAATGCTTATTGCCCTTGGATTTCAGCTCAGCTAAGGCAGCTAGATGCGATGGGCAATCAACACAGGGTGCGACGACATTGGCTTGAGCATTTTTCAGCTCCAGCTGAGCGCTTTCAAGCTCAGTGGCCAAAGCGTCCCTCTCATCAACCCTTTCTGTGTACCTGGACTTCAAAGTCGACAGGTCACACAAAAGCACCTCACACTTCGGGCACTCACTGCTATCACCCAAGCAAGGGGAAGAAGATAGACTCTCAATTCTGCCGTTGGCCACGGCAAGCTCACTCTCTAGCTCATCTATCCTCTTCTTAGCCCCCCTAAGCAGTTTTTCCCGATACTTTAACTCCTGACGATTGCTCTCTAGTAAATCAACAATTTCACGCTCATAAGATGATACCTTGCTATCGTCGTCGTCGGAGTCGTCGGAGGAGCTCTTTTCTTCTCTATCCCCAAGAGCCATGGAGCAGAAGCTCTTGCGGGATCTTCGGCGCTGGTGTGAGCGGCTCTTCGGCTTGTCTCCGAAGGCCATGAAGCAGAGGCCCGCCGGATCATCCTTGTCCTTCCCCTTCTTGATGGTAATCTCCTCATCACTTGAGCTCGATGAAGAGGAAGAAGACGTGGATCTCTTGGAGTAGCTTTTCTCCATCTCGGCGAAGAAGGCCTTGTCGCGCTTCTTGTTCTCTCGCCGGTAGTCCTTCAGGGCCTTCTTGAAGAACCGAGTCTTCGGCTTGCCCTTGTTGAAGGAGGGGCTCTCATGCTTGCCGGAGTCGTGGAAGCTGCTCCCGGCGCCCTTCTTGTAACCACTGCGCTTGGGGCAGTCGGCGATGAAGTGTCCTGGATCACCACATTCAAAGCATCCGGATTTTGTGCCGTGTCTTTTGAACATTCTTTTATCATAGACACGACGCACTCGGTTGTTAAAGAGACACAAATCATCATCTCCCAACAACTCAAGCTGGTCCTCAGTGATAGACATCAAAGAGAACCCAGCACAACTCACAGCAGAGGGATCAACAGAAGGTGTAGCAAGGGCCAGGGATTTTGATCCAGAGCCAGTGAGATTTGATCTCAACTGGATATCTACCTCAGTGGCCTTTAGCTTGCTAAATAACTCAGAAATGGTCAAGGTATCGTATGAAGTACTCTCAACGATAGATGATACCTTGATCTCCCAGATCTTTGGGTCCAAGGTATGAAGAACCTTGAGCGCCTGCTCGTGATCTGAGACTAACTGAGCACCCTCAGCCTTGTTGTCCCGAAGCTTGTTAATGATCGACTGAAAGCGACCAAACAAAGCCTCAACAGATTCACCCGGCTTCTGTGTGAAATTCTCATATTCACGCCGGTAGGTCTGATAGAGCCGAGCCTTGACCTGTGATGTTCCCTCATGGTGTGCCTTGAGGGTAGCCCAGATCTCTCTCGCAGTGGAGAGGTGACTCACTCGCTCAAATTCAGTGGGACCTAGACCAGAAAATAAAATGTTCACCGCTTTGCTATTGTTCACATGCTGGGCGATGATACCAGGAGAATCATGCTCAGCAACTGGCAATATGACAAACGTGCTGTGAACGCAAATGTCCCATATGTCCGAACCCTGGCTCATGAGATAGGCTCGCATGCGAGTCTTCCAATAATTATAGCCATAGGCTTCCAAGGACGGGACCTTGCCAGGAGACGTCATAGTCACTACTGGGGTTTAGAACCGGTTAAGGTATGGAAAAACCCTAACCTCGCTCTGATACCACTTGTAGGACCGAAAGTAGCGACCAGAGGGGGGGGGGTGAATGGGCGCCTTAAAAAAATTCTTTCGAATCAATGGCCTGTTCCCAATACCCAACACACCTCAAAATACTATGCAGCAGAAAATAAACAGAAGGCCTAAGTCTAAAGGTTTCTAACCTAGAAGCAACTGATGATAAACAGTGTGAATCTAAAGAAGTGCAATCTAGGCAGATGTACAAGTTATAACAGGCCTAAACTTCTCAATGAAATGATCTAAGTATGTATAAAGTGAAAAGAGAAGTTACTGTCCAAAGTTGTCTCCTGTTCGAAACTTGGCGAAGCCCCCTTCGCACGTCGAGGTCTGCTTCGGAGGTTGGTGACGAAGTCTGTCCGAAATCCCGAAGGTGTCGCTGTCTAGCCTAGTTCGAAGTGGTAAGAAGCGAAGTGTACTTCGAAGCGAAGTAAAACAGTGCCGGAGCCTGGTTCGAAGTGTGTACTTCGAAGACAGGACTTCGAACACAGCTTCGAACCAAGAGCTTCGGAGCAAAGTGACAAAGTCGGAGCCTGCTTCGAAGTGAGGACTCCGAAGACAAAACTTCGAACACACTTTGAACCAAGAGCTTCGAAGCACAACCTTCGAACAGAAAGCTTCGAACACAACACACAAACAGACAACCTTCGAACAAAGAAGCAAAGTCTGTCACGCGATAGAAATGCAAGTCCGAAGCCAATGCCCTACCTTCGAAAAGATCAAGCTCTGAAAAGAGAGGCGAAGGGTGACATGCTACCGAAAGATCGATGCGAAGCTAAGTGGAAGGGCAAACTTCGATGAAAACTTCGAGACTTAACGAAGTGTGAACTTAGAACAGCTAGGGCCGGAGTACCTTCGCACTGTCGATCGAAGTATGCGATGCTGTCCGTTCACAAAAATACTTCGAAGCATATCAAAACAGACCCCACACAGAAAATCGAAGATTAGAGCAAAGCCTTCGAAGATGCTAAGTCGAAGCCTGTCTCACGGAGCTGAGGGGCTTCGAACAGAGAAAGGCTTCGCAAGAGACAGCCAGAAAAGGTACTACACCCTGTCAGCTTCGATCAAAATTCGATCAAAAAGCTGTGCAGTAGAAGGTGAAAAGCTGCACAAACTACTGTAGCTACAGGAAAGTAGTACTACTTGCAACAACAAGAACTAGTACACGGTTTGTGAAGAACAGAAGCAACGGAAGAAGCTTCTCCTCAAGAAATAAATTCACCAGCCTGAATCCAAAGCAATAACTCCCCAAACCGAACAAAATGCAACCAATAAATTCACCAGGGACCAAGGATTAAATGCATCCAAGAGATTTGAGCCAAAATAACTCACGTACAGAGAGGAGCAAGTCCTGGCGGCGCACACAGGAGAGAGAAACGAGAGACAAAAGTGACCCAATGGGAGGATTTGATTTCAGCACAAAAGGGTAGTACAAACCCTAGGGATTGGGGTGCTATTTATAGGCAGCCCAACACTAGGAATATTCTACCAGCCCCTTAGGGTTTTTACAGACTCAAAAATACAGAAAAAGACTCTACTGCCCTTAGGTATTTTTACAGACACAACTGACTGACTGTGGGCCTAGAGTAACAGATGACATATCCGGAAGCTACTCTTCTGGACAGTCGGATACAGAATCAACGGTTGTCAGTTTTACGCCGAAACTGACAAAGCCTCCACCAGCTTTGCACCAGGTACCCGGATTGGGCCGGCCCGACTCCGCAGCTCTCTCAGCCCGGCAATCGCTCACCGCCCGTGTACCTGAGTCAGTCCTGGTCAACAGCCTAGTGGGTCTTCTACTGCTTCTGGCCCATGCACCCGGATTGGGCCAGCCCGACTTCGCAGCCTCCTCTACCCGACAGTCGCTCGCTGCCCGTGTACCTGAGTCACACGCGGCCCATGAAACAGCAGATCTCTTCTTTTCTTCAGTCCTCTTTGACTATCGTTGACAATGACTCATCACTTCTGGAGCCATGAGGCCCACGCTATTCAGCATGGCTCCTCATATATGGCGAGCCGAGTCCTCGGGCTTCTCGAAGTTGGCGTTGCGCGGACCGAGGTTAAATTGAGCGACCTCGGCCTCGTCCCGTGGTGATGCAAACTCGACGGGTAATGTGACGATGTTGATGTCCATCGCCTAAGGTGTGGGCCCCTCAAAGACGGGCGAGTAATCGTCGTCAAGCAAGTCGTCGTCGTCGTCGCTCGGACTAGGAGTCGGGTTGGTTATCTCAACTGGCTTCTCTCGCCATACCTTTTTGGTAGCTGACCGAGGGCGGATCTCTTCGAAGATAGCATCACGCTCGGCCTCAGCTACCTTCTCGTGTATCTCCTGTGCCTGCAGCCTTTGTAGGCGTCTCTTATGTGATTTGGACATGCCCGGAGGAGCCCAAGATGGCTACGGCTTGGTGCCTGGAGCTACTGTTTGACTCCTGTTAATTCTGGCCGAAGTGTGCCCTTCGACCTCGGGCACCCTGTGTTCTAAGGGGGCTTCGCTGCGAACCCCGTCGAACGGAATTGCCTCGTTCGGCCGATCGAACTAGGCTTCGGCGCGGAGCCCGGCCGAAGCATGCGGCTTACCTCCGTCAGCCCTCGGCGACCAAGTCTTCGGGATTGGGACTTCCTGAGACCCAACTCTGATAGTTATGGCTTCGGACTCCCTGACTTCGGCCTCCGCGTGCTCGCACCCTTCGGCTTCGCTCTGCATGGTCCGATTCGGAGGTACCACAGACAGTCTGTGGATGATGCCCCCTCTGCTGCTTCTGTTTGCCCCTGCCATCCACAATACTCCGAAGGAAAACAAGGCATAGGGTTAGTCTGCGGAGGGTACCCTGACCCGGATACGTACGGGTCCCACGGGGTCCCCACCCAGTCATATGGCGGAGGCATCGGAGGCTCTAGCGGCCTCGGCCACTACGAGCCGAACCCGTCACCCGGAGGGGGGTTCGGCCAAGTCGAAGGTGTCTCCGACCACACCAGCGAAGGATCCTGCCAGGCCAGAGGTATGTTCGGCCAGTGCGGGCCGAAGCCTCCCATCGGAGAAGTCCAGTGCGGTGCGAGGTTCGGCCATTGGGGGTCGGAGTTGTTGTATAGGGGACCCGACCATTGGGGCTCGAAGCTGTTGTATGGGGGGTTCGGCCATTGTGGCTCGGAACCACCGTGCGGAGCATCAGGCCATTGTGGCCCAAAGCCCTCGTGCGGAGGGTTCGCTGGCTTCAGACCGAAGCCACCCTTCAAAGGTCTTGGACCCTTCGGCTATTTTAGCTTAGCGTGCGGACCAGCTTCTTTAGCCCTCCTCTGATGCTTGTTTAACAGCATGTTGTATGTTACCTTCGACCTCTTGCGAGCCTTAGCCGAAGGGGTATTGATGTTCTGTTTCCACACTCCTACCTCGGGGTTCTTTGGTATGAGTGTGCGAATGCGCGGTTCTCCAACAATCACATCTTTTCCTTTAGAAGACTCGGCCTGTTCTGGCCAAATCAACACCTTCTTCTCGCTGAGGTCAACAACGTTGACTGGAAAAGGATCTTTATCTGGCTTCATTTTTGGATCATGGTCTATCTTCAATCGTCCTTCTTCTATGGCCGATTGTATCTGCCATCGAAAAACATTGCAATCATTAGTATTATGAGAATGTGAATCATGCCACTTACAGTATGAATGCTTCTTTAACTCGTCGGCAGGTGGGATAACTTGACCCTTAGGTAACCTGAGAAGATGACTCTTTAAGAGGAAATCAAATATTTTATCACATTTAGTCACATCGAACGAGTACTTGACCTCATTAAGTCTATTCTTTGTGGGGGATGGTCGTAGTTCGGAGCAAGTGACAGGTTTGTTTTTAGCGTTGGTAACCCATTCGGCCGCGTACATGTCGGCCAAATCCTCCTCCTCTGACTCCTCCTCATCAGAGCGTTCCATGATGTGGATTTCGGCCCTAGGCTTGCTAAACGTCTTAATAAATTTCTTATCTTTGGCTCAACCTTCTTGGGCTAGAGCCTGCTGTAGAACTTGGCTAACTTCTAAAATGTTTTGGTTATCTAACCTTTCTTTAAGTTTGGAACACAACCCGTTGAAAGCTAATTCCGCCAAGTCCCTTTCTAAAATATTAAGACTAAAGCATCGGTTTCTAGTATCCCTGAAACACTTGATATACTTAGAGGCGCTCTCACTAGATTTTTGCTTAACTGATGTCAAATGTGAAAGCCTAAGTTCTGTTTCACCCGTGTAGAAATAATCATGGAATTTCCGCTCTAAATCGTCCCACGTGTGGATGGAGTTCGGCGGGAGCGCCGAAAACCAAGTGAAAGCTGTGCCGGATAGCGAGAGAGAAAATAGTCTAACCTTTAGGGAATCTATCCCGCTAACCTCTCCACACTGCGCCAAAAAATGACTAACATGCTCTAGTGTGGTCCTGCTACCCTCGCCATCGAATTTAGTGAACTCAGGGATCCTATAGCCACGGGGGTAGGGTACTGTATTAAGATGATCGGGGTATGGTTTGCGATAAACCCTAACCTGTCCTTTGGGCACGAAGCCAGCACACTCCCTAAACAGTGCGCAGACCCGCTGTAGGACCGAAAGTAGCGACCAGAGGGGGGGGGGGGGTGAATGGGCGCCTTAAAAAATTCTTTCGAATCAATGGCCTGTTCCCAATACCCAACGCACCTCAAAGGACTAAGCAGCAGAAAATAAACAAAAGGCCTAAGTCTAAAGGTATCTAATCCTAGAAGCAACGGTTGTCTAACAGATGACTATCAAAGAAGTGCAACTAGGTAGATAAACAAAGTATAACAGGCCTAAACTTCTCAAAGAAAAGATCTAAGTATATGTAGGGTGAAATGAGAAGTTACTGTCCAAATTTGTCTCCTGTTCGAAACTTGACGAAGCCCCCTTCGCACGTCGAGGTCTGCTTCGGAGGTTGGTGACGGAGCCTGTCTGAGAAGCCGAAGGTGTCACAGTCTAGCCTAGTTCGAAGTGGCAAGATGCGAAGAGTACTTCGGAGCGAAGTAAAACAGTTCCGGAGCCTGGTTCGAAGTTTGTACTTCGAAGACAAGGCTTCGAACACAGCTTCGAACCAAGAGCTTCGAAGCAAAGTGACAGAGTCGAAGCCTGCTTTGAAGTGTGTACTTCGAAGACAGAACTTCGAACACAACTTTGAACCAAAAGCTTCGAAACAAAACCTTCGAACAGAAAGCTTCGAACACAACACACAAATGGACAACCTTCGAATAAAGAAGCGAAGCCTGTCACGCGACAGAAAAATAAGTCCGAAGCCAATGCTCTACCTTCGAAAAGAGCAAGCTCCGAAAAGAGAGGCGAAGAGTGACACGCTACACAGAAGTCAGTGCGAGGCCTAGCGGAGCTACAAACTTCGAACCCAACTTCAAAACTTGTCGAAGTATGGACTTCGAACAGATAGGGCCGAAGCCCCTTCGCACTATTGTTCGAAGTATGCGATGCTGACGATCAGAAAGATGCTTCGAAGCTTAGCAACACAGAACGCAAACCAAATACCGAAGATCGAACGAAGCCTTTGAAAGAGATAAATCGAAGCCTACCCCGCGAAACTGAGGGGCTTCGAACAGAGAGTAGCTTCGTTCGAAACACAGCCAAAAAGGTGACAGACCCTGTCAGCCTCGATCAAAAAGGCTGTGCAGTAGAAGGTGAAAAGCTGCACAGACTACTGTAGCTACAGGAAAGTAGTACTACTTGCAACAGCAAGAACTAGTACTCAGTTTGTGAAGAACAGAAGGAACAGAAGAAGCTTCTCCTCACGAAATAAATTCAGCAGCCCGTAGATGAAGCAATAACTCCCCAAACCAAACAAGTGCAATAGATAAAATCAGCAGGTACCAAGGCTTTAATGCATCCAAGAGATTAGAGCAAATACCATGGAAAAACAAAAGGGAGCAGAGCCTGGCGGCGCACACAGGAGAGAGAAAACGAGAGACAAAATGACCCAAAGAGTGGATTTGATTTCAGCACAAAGGGGTAGACCAAACCCTAGGGATTGGGGTCCTATTTATAGGCTCCCAACACTAGGAATATTCTACCAGCCCCTTAGGGTTTTTACAGACTCAAAGATAAAGAAAAAGACTCTACTGCCCTTAGGAATTTTTACAGACACAACTGACTGTGGGCCTAGAGTTACAGATGACTTATCCGGAAGCTCAGCTTTCGTAGCGACTACGGCTTCTCTTCTGGACAGTCGGATACAGAATCAATGGTTGTCAGTTTTGCGCCGAAACTGACAAAGCCTCCACCAGCTTTGCACCAGGTACCCGGATTGGGCCGGCCCGACTCCGCAGCTCTCTCAGCCCGACAATCGCTCACCGCCCGTGTACCTGAGTCAGTGTAGCGCCCCGATTTAACAAAATCGAGACATTATTGAATTTCCATAGAAAAACAATAATACAAGAGGTTCATCATGCGACAACGTACATACGACAATATCCATGGTACGCAGACCATATTTATTACAACAATGTTTTAGTACAAACAGTAATAAAATAGTTAAACAACGGCATGACGAACTTCTTCTTCAGGATCTTTCTTCTCGACTGGGTCGCTACTCCAGACCGTCTTCAAAGTAAGCATCCTCTGTGGGGGTCCAACGGGTATGAGTACAAAAAGTACTCAACAAGCCACCGCAAATGCAAATAATAATGCAGGATAATAAACAAGGAAGGATAAAGGCTAACAATGCGAAATAAAGCAGTTGCAGTTATGGCATTTAGTGTAATCATATTTTAATCATGCGGAAAGTAAACATGAACATCATCAACACCAACTAACTCGAGGAGTACGTTTTACCTCCTCGCACAACAGTCCTTACATGTCAATCCATCATGCACATACATATTCAAAGTGAACTAACTGGGGGATGTCACGCAACCCGCCCTTGACCGTGGGCTCGGCTTTTCGAAAAGATTTAAGACTCTGATCAGAGATGTACTACTGTACCCACAAGGCACGCACTCATCTCAACGAGATGACCCATTTCACGGGAACTCGTGCCAAAACCTCAATATGAGATGTTCCAAGCGATAACCACCCGCTCTAGGTTTCGCCGGCGCGCCGGGCCGCATCCCGGCTAACGTCGCACCCCCTTTTGCGCCACATTGGTACAAGTCACCCGCAGGTGCAACTTGACCCATCTCCAAATGGTGGCCTCGGTTTGGAACAACCCATACCTTAGTTAGGACTTACCCACTAGACTTGTGGTTAGTACGTAAGTGTATTGCAACAGATCCCTCAGACCGGTCCTTATAGTGCCCCGGGTGCGACTGACCAATGCCCTAGCTTGCACCCGGAACCCACCATGCATACACTCACAGCCATGACTCATCACCAACAGAATTTTCAAAGGTAAGAAGTAACGGGATCATATAATAGAACCATTTCACTACGACTCATTTTTACCCTATAGCGGCCGTGCCAATACATTGGACACTAGCTAATATCATTGATCATATGGTGACAAGGAGGTTAGGCGAGATAGCATGGTTTGGGTTGCACATCAAGGTCGGGGGATCCTAAATAAATATAATGTAAGGGTTCATTTGACTAATGCATATACATAACCTATGTGTTTTAGCGATAGTCAATTCAAACATGGGTTCAATATGTTCAAAAGAATCGTTTGGTGACTTGCCTTGTTCAGCAAAGGGAGAGGGAGGGACTTCGGGGAAGTACTCCGGCTCCTCGGCGGCGTCGTAGTCTTTTTAATATAAAGATTAAAACAAAAAGAGCATAACACTCAATCAACCATATAACATTACATTACAAGCATATAAGTTAAAGTTAGTTTGATTAAAAATAAATAAACTCAAAGGTTAAGGTTCTGAATTTTATAAATAATTTTAAAGGGATTAAAATGAAGGGTTGTCCTCTTTAGAAAACAAATGTTTAAATGTGATTATTGTCATATTAAATTCTCAAATAAGTGTGAAATGAAAAGTTCATGTCAATTTGGTGGTTTTCAGTGAATGGACAGAAAGGAAGTTAATATAAATTTTTCTGAAGTTTAAATATTTTAATCCATATTTTAATCCTAAAGGATTTTGAATAATTATTTGAATAAACATGAGAATGTCAAAATAAACCTACTGTTTTTATTGCATAAATATGTAGAGAATAATTTTATGAATTTTCTAAAATTGGAATGGTAATTTTTAGAGTCCAAATGCATTAGATATGAATTTTACAAGTTTAAAACCATTTCTGGAATTTATTTTCAAATTTTAAACCTCTCGGGTCCACGGTGAGCCAGGCCCACGGTGAACCCGCGCACTGTGCGCGTGCGCCGGGTCGATCTGGACCGTCGGATCCAGATCCGACGCGCGAGGGCGAGGCGGGACGTGTAAGTGGCTACGGACGGCCAGGATTAAAACGTGCGAACCGGTACCACGTGGACGCACGAGATTAAACGCAGGGTTTTAAAACAAATGGACGCACGGGATTAAAACGTACCCCTTCGCCGAGATCTAACGGATCAGATTAATCCGCACGCGGGGATTAACCATCACCGTCGGATCCAGATCGCACGGTCGTGCGTGAATCCGACACGGCACGGGTACTCGACCCGTGCCGGTCGTCTTCTCCGACGACGGCGAGCGGGCCAGCGGCCACGGCGAGCGACGGCGACCTAGTCTAAGGCCTAAAATGGAACGAGGGTGCTACGGGGATCACGAGGGTACCTCGGCGGTGAGAAAAGGTCGACGGAGCGAGGCCGGCGACGAGCGGAGGCGGTGGAGGTGTTCGGGTTCCGGGCGGCGACGGCGATCCGGCGAGGGTTCTCGTCGACGGAGTGGTGGCCGGCGTTGGGGAAGTCTCGGTGGTCACGATGGTGGCGAAGGCACGGGCGGAGGTGGTCCGGTGCGACGGCGAGCGGTGGCCGGAGACGAACCAGAGGGAATGCGCTAAAGCTTGGAGTGAGGGCGTTCTGTGTGTTCTCGCGACGTGTAGGCGTGAGGGTGAAATGCGGGTGGCCAGGGGGTTTAAATAGGGCCATCGGCGGGGGCAGAGAGGGCGTAGTCTACGGTGGCCGGGAGTTAACGCGTTTAAACGCCGGCGAGGTTCGGGCGACATGCAGGTTCATCGAACCGGGACGCAATCGGGCGGGGTTTAATGGGGGAAACGGTCGCCGGAGCGCGGGGGATTGAATGCCGGGCTCAATTTGAGGGGAGGGGGTCGGGGGCAACGGATCCGAGGCGCGTTATTGCGTCGGCCGGCGAGGGGGGGGGGGGATTTGGGGGCGGATCTCGCGGAGACGACGAATCCGACAAGTGGGCCAAGGTGGTCAGCGGGAGCGAGTGCGCGGGAGAGGGGGCTGACGGGTGGGGCCGGGTTGTCGGGTGCGCGCGCGAGGGGAAAGGTTTCGGCGCCGACAGGTGGGGTCCATGTGTCAGTCTAAGGCGAGCGCGGTAACGGGCTGGGCCGGCCGGGAGAGAGAAAAGGGAGGGAGAGAGGCCCATTACTGTTCTAATACTTTTCTGAATAAAAATAATTCCAGAAAATAGATTAAAAGATTAGGGCTACTTCCAAGGCTGGTAAAAATTTATAAAAATTCTCAAAATATTATTTTGGTCTTGGGATCATATACAAAAAGTTTCACCTCCTGATTTGGTCATCTACTCCATGTTGTTGTTCAAAAGGGTATAAAAGGGATTAAAAGTATTTTCTGAAATAATAATTGAGTTTAATAATATTTTTATTGTTTTGAAAAATTGGGGTGTTACAAACCTATCCCCCTTACAAGAATCTCGTCCTCGAGATTGGAACGCTACCCGAATAGCTCGGGGTGTTGGGCTTTCAGCTCGTCTTCTTTTTCCCAAGTGGCTTCTTCGGCGGGATGGTTGTTCCATTGGACTTTGCAGAAGCGGACGACGCGACTTCTGGTTACTCTCTCCTTGGTTTCCAAGATCTTGACGGGTCTCTCTATGTAGGTCAAGTCTTCTTGGACATTAAGCTGCTGAAGGTCGGCTTGCTCGGTGGGCACACGGAGACACTTCTTCAGCTGCGAGACATGGAACACATCGTGAACGCCTGCCAAGGATGGAGGCAGTTCAAGTTGGTATGCCACTTCTCCTTGTCGACGGAGGATCTGGAAAGGTCCGACGTAGCGGGGTGCTAGTTTGCCTTTCATGTTGAACCTTTGAGTGCCACGGAGGGGAGTGACTCGTAGGTAGACATAATCGCCCTCCTCAAAGGCTAGATCTCTTCGACGGTTATCGGCGTAGCTCTTTTGCCTGGATTGGGCTGCCTTCAGTCGGTCTCTTATGATCTTAACTTTCTCTTCGGCTTCTCTCAATAAATCCGTCCCAAACAGTTGTGATTCTCCGGTTTGATCCCAGAGCAACGGCGTTCTGCACTTACGCCCATAGAGTGCTTCGAACGGGGACATCTGCAGGCTGGCTTGATAGCTGTTGTTGTAGGAGAACTCTGCGTAAGGTAAGTTCTTGTCCCACATTCCGCCAAAGTCTAGAGCACAAGCTCTAAGCATATCCTCCAATATCTGGTTGACCCTTTCGGTTTGACCGTCGGTCTGTGGATGATAGGCGGTGCTAAAGTTCAGCCGGGTGCCGAGTTCCTCTTGAAGGTTCTTCCAAAACTTGGAGGTAAACTGACTCCCACGGTCAGATACAATCCTCTTGGGAACCCCGTGGAGGCACACGATTCGGGTCATATACAACTCAGCCAACTTGGCGACGGTGTAAGTTGTCTTGACCGGGACGAAGTGAGCTACCTTGGTGAGTCGATCAACGATCACCCAGATAGAATCATGACCAGCTTGGGTCTTGGGCAGTCCCGTGATTAAGTCCATTCCTATCTCTTCCCACTTCCATTCAGGGACTTTGAGGGGTTGAAGAAGTCCGGCAGGTCTCTGATGCTCTGCCTTGACTCGCCGGCATGTGTCGCACTTGGCCACATACTCAGCTATTTCTCTCTTCATGCTGACCCACCAATATTTCTCCTTCAGGTCTTGGTACATCTTTGTACTCCCGGGATGGATGGAGTATAGAGTATCGTGGGCTTCCTGAAGGATGAGAGTCTTCAACTCAGGTAGGTTAGGTACGCATACTCGGTTTCCGAACCAGATGGTACCATGCTCGTCCTCGGAAAATCCGGGGGCTTTACCCTTCCTCATGTTTTGCTGGATCTCCAGGATGTCCGGGTCTTCCTTCTGCTTCTCTCGGATCTGGTCTATTAAGACAGGCCGAGACTCCAAGGCAGCGAGGTACTCTCGAGTGGTGATCCCTAGGTTTAGCCTTTCCATCTCTTTATAAAGTAGAGGAGCCTGGTCTTGAACCATGATGGCATTGCAGTACCCTTTTCGACTAAGGGCGTCTGCCACCACGTTCGCTTTGCCCGGATGATAATGGATGCCCAAGTCGTAATCCTTGATCAGTTCCAACCATCTCCTTTGCCTGAGGTTCAGATCTGGTTGGGTGAATATATACTTGAGGCTCTTGTGGTCGGTGAAGACCTCACACCGATTTCCCACAAGGTAATGTCTCCATATCTTCAAGGCATGAACCACGGCTGCTAGTTCCAGGTCGTGGGTTGGGTAGTTCAGCTCATGCGGTCTCAACTGCCGGGAGGCGTAGGATATCACCTTCCCTTCTTGCATTAAGACGCATCCCAATCCTTGACGAGAGGCATCACAGTAGACGTGGAAGTCTTTCCGGATATCTGGCAGAGTCAGAATGGGAGCTGACACAAGCTTCTTCTTGAGGGTCTGGAAGCTTTCTTCGCAGTCGGGGGTCCAGTCAAACTTCACCTCTTTTGCAGAAGTCTGGTCATAGGCTTGGCGATCTTGGAAAAGTTCTCGATGAACCGGTGGTAGTATCCGGCCAATCCGAGAAAACTCCGGATCTCGGTCACGGTCGTTGGCTGTAGCCAGTTGGTTACCGCTTCTACGGTGGTTGGGTCCACTGCTATTCCTCCGGCAGATATAACATGGCCGAGGAACTTCACCTCAGACGACCAAAATTCGCATTTGCTGTATTTGGCGTACAGTTGCTGCTCCCTTAGCTTTCCGAGGGTCAGACGGAGGTGAGTCTCGTGTTCTTCCTTGGTCTTGGAGTATATGAGGATATCGTCGATGAATACCACGATGAACTTATCCAAGAACTCCATGAATACGTTGTTCATCATGTTCATGAAAAAGGCCGGGGCATTCGTGAGTCCGAACGACATCACAGTGTACTCGTAGAGTCCATAGCGGGAGGTGAAGGCAGTCTTGGGTATATCTTCCTCACTGATCCTCAACTGGTGATAACCTGACCTGAGGTCAATCTTGGAAAACACCGAGGATCCTTTCAGCTGATCGAACAGGTCGTCGATCCGAGGCAATGGGTATTTGTTCTTGATGGTTACGTCGTTCAAGGCTCTATAGTCCACGCACATCCTCTTGGTCTTGTCCTTCTTCATGGCAAATATGACCGGTGCACCCCAAGGTGAGGTACTCGGTCGGATGTAACCTTTCTGCTCTAGGTCTTCGATGTTGCTCTTGACTTTGGCTAGTTCATTAGCGGCCATTCGGTATGGGCGCTTGGAGATTGGAGTGGTCCCCGGGACAAGCTCGATTCTGAATTCGATGTCCCGCTTGGGAGGCATTCCGGGCAGATCTTCGGGGAAAACATCTGCAAACTCCTTGACTATTGGCACCTCTTCAAGAGCTATTGAGCGAAGGGACGCTCCGAGTGGTTTGCGACTGGTCATCCGGAAGGTGACGGTTACGCCTTCAGGACTGGTCACCGTGACGGACTTGTTGGCACAGTCGATCACTCCCTTGTGCTTCATCAACCAATCCATACCTAGTATAAGGTCGAGTCCGGTGCATGGGATGAGGACAGGCTCGGCCCGAAACAGCACTCCTTGGATGTCAAGTTGAACCTTAGGGCTGTAGAAGCGAGCTGAGGTCCTATTGCCGGGGGTGGCAATCACCATGGGGATGGGTAGAGGGAGCACGTCCAGATTGTTTGTTTTTGCAAAATCTTCTGAGACGAAAGAGTGGGTTGCTCCAGAGTCAAATAATATGACGGCCGGTACGGAATTCATGGTAAACGTACCGAGTACGACTTCAGGAGCCTCCTGAGCTTCCTCCGCGGTGATGTGGTTGACGCGGGGCGCGAACGGCCTGGTGGGGTGCTGCGCCTTGGTTCTGCTTGGGGTGAGGACACTGGTGCGAGTAGTGCCCTTCCTTGCGGCAGTTGAAGCAGACGACCGGCCTTCCTTGACGATCCCTCAAGATCGGGGCCTTGGCGGCTGGTGCCGGCTGAGCGGCCGGAGCTGGTGGAGCGGGGCGAGGATGCCCGGCGTTGGATCCACCGGCTGCGTGAGGTGGCCTGTAGGCGGGCCGAGGATGGTAGGCGGGCGCTGGTGGCGGAGGGACGAAGCGGGGCCTCTGAGTGTTCGCCTGCTGGTGCTTGAAGGCGATCATCTTCCTCTTCTTGAGGTCCAGCTTGTTCTGCTCAGTCTCTTGGATGAGCGCTTTATTGACCAGCCGTTGGAAGTCGGCGAAGTCGGCGGCGACGAGCTGGATGGACAGCTCATCCTTAAGTCCCTGAGGAACTTGGCTTGGCGGAGGGCGTCGGTGCGCACTTCCTCCGGTGCGTAGCGAGCGAGGCGGTTGAACTCATGGAGGTACTCCATGACAGTCCTGTTGCCCTGCTGCAGGTCGCGGAACTCCTGCTGCTTGACTGCGATGACACCGGCGGGGACGTGGGCGGCACGAAAGGCGATGGTGAACTCCGCCCAAGTCACCATGTGGCCCTCTGGCTGGAACGCACGATAGTTGTCCCACCACTCAGCGGCGGGACCCTGGAGCTGATGAGTGGCGAAGGCCACTCGCTCCCGGTCTGTGCAGGGGAGGAGGTCGAGCTTCTTCTCGATGGTGCGAAGCCAATCTCCGGCCTCCATCGGGTTGGTTGTGCTCGAGAAGATGGGCGGGCGCACGCGCAAGAACTCGGAGAGTTGCGGAGCGGCCGCGGGTGCTGGTGCGCGAGGGGCGGGCTCCCCGTTCTGCAGACGGTCCAACTGAGCCTGTTGGTGCTGCATTTGGGTGAGGAGGGCGGTGATCAGATGATTCTGATTCGCCATCATTTCCGCCAGAGTGGGGTGGTTGGCGGAAGGCGACCCGGATTGGCGCGGGCCTGTCGCACCCCAGTTGGGCACAACGCCCTCAGGCGCATCTCGACTCCCTCCTGCTCCGTTGTTGGAGCCGGTGTTCTGGTGGTCGGCCATCTTCTGAATATCCAAAGCGATGAAGCAAAAGATGACGAGACAATAGTACAACCAAAAATAACATATAGCATTCAAGCATACGAATATATCAAGTGGTATAAATAGTTCATTACAATTAAGTTCTTATTCCATCTACAACCCAACTCGTTGCAGACGGCACCACATACAAAAATTAAGATCTTTATTTGAATTTGCGTCTCCTAACGCCTACTCGCCACCGGAGGCGGTCTCCGTGCTCTCGGAACCACGAGTGCGCGGCTCCAGAGAGATGGTGGGCTCGAGAAAATTCTCGATGATGGAGTCGGAGACGAGGCCGGGGCGTGGTGTAGGGGCGCTGGTGGAAGGCCTGGCGAGAGAGGGTCGTGGCGGGATCCTCTTGGGGCGAGGGAGGGGCTCACGGATAGGCTTCTTCTTCCTAGGAAGAAGAGGAACCATCTCCGCTATATCCTTCTGCAGCTGAATGATCTTGCGCTGCAGCTCGCCGTTCTGTTGGATCAGGTTCTTCGTTTCTTCACGAAGAAATGCAACCGCCTCATGGTGCTCGTCGGCGTCGAGCACCGCCTCGGTGTGGAGATCATCCATGGCCTGCAGAAGACGCGACTGCCGGGCCATGACCGGATCACGCACGGAGTGAACTCCGAGGTAGATGCTACGGTGGGCTCCGGGAGTACGCTTCGGCACAAGCCGGAAGGATGAGTTCTGAAGACGATCGTCGTAGATCATCCTCAGCTCCATGAGGGCCTGGAGGGCGACTCGTTGGCACGCGACGTCGAAAGTCGGGCCTCCAAGTGCGGTGGTGTAGGGCGGCAGGTGTTCTCCGGAGCCATGGACGGTGAGGGAGACGTCGCAAGGCCCGGCGAACTCGTCGGGGTAGACTCCTTGAAATTCGGGTTCGAAGAGGAACCCGAGGAAGGTGAGCATCATGCGGAGCTCCCGGACGAAGCCCTCGTAGTGACGGAAGTAGCTGTGGACTTGGTAGACAGGCATCTACAAAACAGTAAGTTGAATAAAAGTGAGGAGAGGAACAAAGTTTATGGAGTAGATTTTCAAGAAATAAATTCCTATGGCTAATGGCTAGGCGGGTCTGTTTGGCTTCCTACAGTCAAGTCGGCTCTGATACCATCTTGTAGCGCCCCGATTTAACAAAATGCGGACATATT